>OZ038487.1:1464479-1526979 GCA_964036315.1 Acanthosepion esculentum | reverse complement strand
TGGTGCTGGAAAAAAATGAAGCAACATTGGAGGATGCATGCTGGCTTCAGCCAACAAAGTCTAACATATCAGCTTGGCTGAACTGGATACTGCAATTAAAGACTTCAATTTGGTTCTCCAGTGTCATGCCAAGAGTCTACACGTAAAATCCACTTCCTTATGTGTGTACCACTGGTTGTCTGACACCCTCAAGGGCAATGCTAGGATATGTAACCAAAGCAGTAAGCAACACGCTGGCGCAAAGAAAGTTGAGCACAATCTTGGAACTGGTCCAAGAATATCAGTTGTCTGTCAACATGATGCAGAACTTGGCAGACAAGATGTGTGCTGCTTCTCTTGACACTATGAGTCCCAGTCTGATAATGAAAGTGCATCAACGCAGCGGGCATCCAGGTGTACAGTGTACCACATATTTTGTGAGAAGAGTTTGTCTCTCTGTGACCAAAGCCATGGTAAAATCATCATTTGGGACCTTTGTGGAGAGCATGTCAATAGATCCTGGTGCAGTCCATTGGAAAAAGGGCAGAATGGGAGTGAACAGTACTTGTACCAGCTTGGCATGGATATCACTCACACCTGCGGCAGTCATTACCTGACACTAACAGATTGTGGCCCATCATATTTTTCTGTTTGGTGGCTGTTACATCAAGATTCATTGAATATCATATGTCAGCTGGAGTATGTCTTCTGCAAAAGGGGATCACCATGTGAGATACTCATAGACAATGACACCATGTTCTGTAGCAGGGAGTTCCAGGCCTTTGCCCCAGCAGGAAAGATAACGGAGTGGTGTCACAGAAGGGTCAGTAGGGTTACAGCCAGGATGAAGTGTAGTGCTGAAGAGAACGCCTACTGGTACAATGTAACCCCCAAAGATGATACCTCACCACTGACTGTACCCACAAACCAAGTCTACAGATACAAGGTTTGGCTTAAATGGATTGATTCAGTATCTCCAACGATGTATGAGGTGGGCCACAATGTGTACAAGGAGGAAGACCCCATGTGGGTAAAGGCCCCACACAACTGGTTTACAACAACTACTGGAAAGGGATGAATTACTGGACTTGCAATTAGTTTTAGTGGTCGGAATGCACCGCCATGTCAGGGACCTTCATCCTTTGCTGAGTTCACAATATTCAACAAGTAGTGAAGATGTGTTTGACAGTGAGGAGGAAATCCTCGAGAGCATGCATAGGCTAAGATGATTCCACGGAGAAAGAATCACATGGGGATGAGGTAGAGGAACATTTTGGAGAAGCACTCTAGAAATGAAACCTGCTCCATGCTGTCATATCTGTGATCAGATCACATTTTGTTCAAGTTGTTGTGGTTTCTGAGGCAGTGTTATTTTTGTTACCTCCTGTCTCTTTTCTCCTCTCTCCCTATTATCCCCGTAGTTGTTGGGGGAGCAATCGTTTGGATGTTTCCTCCCAATCTCAACAGACTCTTTGCTTGTATTACAATATGAGTGTAGTGAACAGGATCTGAAAATTGTAAATATGGTAATTTTTGTCATAAGTTTTTTAAAAGAGGAATTATTATAGTTTTTTGCAATAAGTTTGACCCTGTACAAGGCCCAGGAGCCACTAGGGGTAGAGGCAGTTTATACAGATTGGGGTTGGGGAGAGAGAGCAGTTGACCCTAGCCTTAAACAGGTTAAGATTGTAGTGAACGGAGAAACATCCTCTTAGGAGTTGATTCCACAGAGCAGTGATTTGCAGGAAGGAGCTTATTTCTCACTGATGGAAAATGGAGGCAATGTGTGTGATTTGCTACAATGTAAGTGGTATGGCAGTTCCTAGCCATGAAAGTTATGACTGGCAGAAGCAAACTTTGATATTTAGACCAGCATGTTCATCTTGGTGGTTAGAGTTAGCTAATAATTAGGCAGAGGTGAAATCTTCTTTTTCTAAATGCTGAGTCTCTTCACAATATTTAATAATAATATAGAATGTAATAAGTAAATATGACATGTCATACAAAAGGGTATTTTAAGAAATTTAATTTTTATTTTCACCTGTCAAGTTTCTCATCGTTTCCTTTGTCTTGGCAGACTTTTCGCACAACTCTTGAAATGACACCACCAAGAAAAAGAAGAACCACATTTTCATTCTTTTTTTTAATTGTGGAAACCATTTCACACCTTAACTTTCCAAAACAGTTTTTAGCACGTGTCATAGTTACAAACACTTGCTTGTAAAAAGACATCCAATTATTGAATAATAATGATGAAAGAAATTAAATCAAATTTTGATGCCGATTTTGAAACAGCTCATGTCAATAAATCAAAGATCTGGTTGCATTTGGCAAATAATATTCTTTTCACAAATTCTCTTTCATCTGATCCTGAAAGATATAAATATATTCTAAGTAAAAACTTCATTTTCTCATTAAATATTTGCCTTCCAAATTGCATTCATTAACAAAAACTGAATAATTTGCTCTTTTTTACTTGAGAAAAATTACAAGCTGATCAGAATTAGAAGCTGTGAACATTTGATATCTGCAATTGAAAAAAGTTTTTTTTATATATTGATTTATTTGAATAACAAAAGGCAAAAAAAGAATTGATAATATTTACACGTTCAAACACAGGTTCAGCCATTTCCAAATTTATTCATATTTGATAGAAAACAAATCCTGATGTCTTTTATTTTCTAAAGCTGCTCATAAGATAATTTTATAAATATTCATCTCATTCTGACTTTTTCTTCTCTTTCATTTTTATTTCAACTGTTAGACACCCCCACCCCACCACCAAAGTTTCATATGTGTAAAATGTAATAAAAGTTATCTGGAACTAAATACTGGTGAATATATTCAAAATTTGACCTTCATCCCTATTTATTGTCATTAAATACCAGAGGCAAGGTGACCCCTTCTAAACACAATTATTAAGAGCGGCATGAGTAGAAAGAAAAATGTATTGAGATCAGATGAAATGTTTCTCTAGAGAAAGGATCTTTGATTTTTGTACAGTGTCTGACCAATTATACATAAGTCTAATACATTAAAAGAATTAAGAGTCTACATACATTTGATAATAAATCAGCATTAAATTTTTAATCAGGCTCCAGGTGAAAAAAAAAGAAACAGGACAATAAAGATAAGGATACTTCATTGAAAAAAGTGGAAAATAAAAATGTTTTATTTCAGAATATATATATATATATATATATATATATATATATATATATATAGAGAGAGAGAGAGAGAGAGAGAGATTAAAGACTAAATATGGATCATAATAACAGGATAAGGTAACAAACAAATCGGAAATGTTTATCAAGTTAACATGTTTCACTTTTATTAAGCCTTTGTCAGAGATTGAGAAAAAAAGAGACAAAAACAAAGAAATTCTGGTATTTTCAATTTTCTGTCGTTTATCATTGGACAGTCATGTATCATGTGCATTATAACTGCAGATAATTGTATATGTTTGTAAAAATTCCAAATTGTCTCTGCGGGCATTGGAGGATGATGTCTGTTTATGTGTGTATGCCTAGTAGGAGAAGTTCTGATGTTTTCATGTTGGTGCATACCAATTCTTTTGTAGAACCACATTTCTGTGGCTTGAAGTCTCTTCTTTACCTTTCAGGAGATTGTCTAGTATTCACTGCCATAGAGGACGACTGATTTCACGTAACAAGTTAGTATTATTTTCTGTTTCTTAACTTTCTGCTTAGCTTTTGGAATATCTATACCAAGTACCTGTCAGATTTCAGCGTTGCACTTTCCACCCTCTGAGACAAACTTGTTTAGCCCTGAGCACCTAAATACATACACACACGCGTGTATGTATATATATATATATACACACAGACTATATGTCAAATGATTAGCTACTTTGAATCTTCCCTAATTTTTTGAAAACTAATGGAGGGATGAACAGAAATACTTTCACTCTTAATGTGCAGGAAATTTCATATAATATTTATGAATTATAAAAGATGACATGTCACTTTTACAACATGGTAAGTTTTATGAATTTGACTACATTATGAACTAGGTTTCCAAAACTCCAAGAAACATTGTGATATTTAAAAATCATAATTATATATATATATATATATATATATATATATATATATATATATATATATATATATATATATATTATCCACATACAGGCTGGTTTGCTGTATTGCAGCTCATCAGTGTGGTTAGACATCCGATTGCTTCAAGCTGGGATTGAAACTCAATCAATTTGGCATCAGTCAGAGACTCTACCCCTAAGCTATCGTGCACAGCAAAGAAAGGAAATCTTTTAACATATTATATACATGATATATATAAACCAACAGCCAGAGTGCACAATTATGACAAAGAGCGGTGCATTAAGCAGCAGCAGCTGTTAAAAATTCCTTTTCTCCATAGTGCTCAAACGATGAATGAGAGCATATATATTTACATTATATATATAATTATATAATAATGTACAATTATATATATATATATAATTATATAATAATGTACAATTATATATATATATAAATGTACAATTATATATATAATTATATAATAATGTACAATTATATATATATATATATATATATATATATATATATATATATATATATATAACTTGGTATATCTGCCTCTGATGGTACAGACAACTTTCAGTCTGTTGTTAACTGGAGCAAAGGATGGCTTGTTAATTTTAACTCTTCCAAAACTAAGCTGCTCCCTATTATTAATCATCTGAGAGACCCCTTTCTGCCTTCCATCAACATAGCTGATGCTAACCTCTAGCAGAGTGACTTATTGCCACCTTCACGGGCTAACGTTCTTGGCTGACATGAAGTAGAAAGACTATATTGAATTTATTGCTAGATCAACTGCTTAGAAAGTTGGTTCACTGTGTTGTGATAGATTCTGGAAAAAAAATCGTCTATGTTACATATCTATAAGTCTATCATTTAGGGATTGGCTAGCTGCCCTAGTAGACGGGTATCCTCGAATACGAGTGACCAGTGACATACATACATATATATATTATTACTTTACCCATACATACATATATATGTTATTACTTTACCCATACATACATATATATATTATTACTTTACCCATACATACATATATATATTATTACTTTACCCATACATACATATATATATTATTACTTTACCCATACATATATATATATATATATATATATATATATATATATATATATATATATATATTATTACTTTACCCAGTCTGGTGTCCTTTTAACTACAGAAACTTTTGACAGTCAATAAAAGTTCCATTACCTTTTTTAACAAATCCACATCTCTCATTCAGATCTCTTGAATCCCATGTCTGCTAACTTTTATTTCTGTATCTGAAACATAAACAATGTCAATTCCAAGGAATTAATGGATTTTATTTATAATCCAACATTATTTCTTATCACTTTAACCATTATATTTAGTCGATTACAGGAGGATTACCTGATTTTAACGGTGGGATCTCACCTGCAGTTTCAAACCCTACTGGAAAGTGCATTCCCTTATTAGGACTCTCAAATGAACAGGCCGATAGATGTAGGTTTACACTGTTTACAATACAGGGATGTCTCATCAAACATGTGTATCAACAAAAACATATTCTCTAATGTAAAAAGAAATATTGTAGGATTATGAATAAAATCCATTAATTCCTACCATACAGGTTGACAATGCCATATCCGAACATCTGAAGTTTGCTGTGTCACAAGTTCAGACAACAGGTGACCATGCTAAAAACAAGTTTCCTGACCAATGAATCAGTTGCAGAGGTCTTCTTCAATGGACTCTGTGCTTCCCTGACCACACACCTTGTGACTATTTTCTGTGGAGATATATCAAAAGCAAATGTTGTTACCTTCAGTGTCTCACTCTTTAGTTTTGTAGGTGGACCTGACTGTCCACTCTTCAGCAGATATCAACAATTGAATTTAGTAAATTGCTGATACCCACTGAAGAGTGGACAGAAAGGTCTGCCTATGAAACTCTAGAGTCAGGATGCTGAAGGTAACAAAAATCAGCTTTTACTCACATTAATCCTATATATTTGAGTCACTGTGTGTTTATCTAAATCTAAAAATAAACATGCTAAAATTCACCTTCATCCCTGCCGTGAGCCGACAGCTTAGTGGGAGAAGTTCCGACTGACGCCAATTCAGTCGGGTTTCAATCCTAGCTAGAGGCAACCAGACGTCTAGCCACACTGATGAGCTGTGAAACAGCGAAACAGTCTGTCTGTGGATGACAAAAATATATATATATATATATATATATATATATATATATATATATATATATATATATGAGAGGAATTCTTCTATGTACTGTGTCCCTTCAAGATGTTAGCAGTCATGGTTCTCCACAATTTCCTATCCTTTGTAGCTCTTAATAAATGTTGTCTTTTAGTTGACTGTCCTAAACCCTGTCCTGCTATGCATTTTATTCAAGTATAGTTGCTAGGTTATATTGTTTTTCTTTGAAGCTCTTGCCTTCAATTCTATCCTGTGATCACTAAATTTTCCAAGCCCTCTTTCCTCATTATAATTTTCAACTCTCTCATTCTGATGTTGTGTATAAGGGTTGTTTTTGTTTCCAGTTTTTCTAAAACTTTGTCTGTGCTCACATGTTCAGCCCATGGTATTCTCACCAGCCTTCTGTAGAACCACATTTCTGTTGCTTCAAGTCTCTCTTTCTTCTGTGAGGAAGTTGTCCAGCATTCACCGCCATATATGAGGACAGATATCGCATAACAGTTCAGTGCTTGTTTCTTTATTTAAATCCAACATTATTTCTTATTATTTATATCTTTATATATAATGTTATAGTTAAAAATAATAATTCACCTTTTATAACAAAATTAAACAGAACAAATATTATTTATGAATTTAAATGTCCATTAAGGAATTGTATTCCTGATCAATCAAATTCGTAAATAATTATATAGGCCACACTACAACATGTTTGACACAAAAACTCACACTACACCTTTCTGACCATAGCTCAATTAGATCTCATTTAAATACTCATGGAGACCTACCAAACCCTATTCATAACATACTTGTTGACAACACAAATATAACAGCATCGTCTACATGTAAAAAAAAGGCTAAAAATAATGGAAGCCTTACTAATAAAAAAGAAAAAAAACAACACTCAATAATATCAATTATGAACATGGACATAATATCTTTACTGTGTTTTGAAAATGAAAACATATAAATACATACATACAAGAATCTATTTCTTGTTAACAGTTAATATATTTCAACCTTGAAAATGGCTAAATGTATAGCTGAAAGTGCTCGGAAAGAAAGAACAATTGGACAGTTTTTATATAATTTATCCTCTGAAAAAAAAAATTATAAGATCACATGAGAAATTGTATAAAAAAACTAAATTAAAGCACCTTGCCTGTTGTATTCAATGAAACATGCATGAAAGAAGGATTGCTGCCTATATATATATATATATATATAGTATTATTTTGCAAGTCTCAAATCAAAAGTGAGTATAAAGCTTGATGCCTCCCTATGACTTAAGCTTAATCAGTCTGTGTATAAAAAGTAAAAGAGAAATTATTAACTAAGAGAGAGTTGAAGTTAGTCACTAAGCTGTTGGAAGTGAACAAATGACTATTAACAAATAAGATACAAAGTCCATAAATCTATTTGTGATAAAAGAATGAAAAAAGAAAATGAGTGAATCTAGACAATGAGAAGTAGATCGAGACATCTGCTTATATAGAGCCAATCACTGGCAAATTACCCAGCCATATTGGATCACCTTGCAGGAAACTCAAATCTCATATGAGATACAAGATTTTCAATATAACCAGAACATCATCATTTTACCTGTAATATCGTATTGCTACATCCTTTTTTAATCGGAGCATTTAGCATTTATTATCTCTTTTACTTACACAGTGTAGTAAACTCTTATCTTTTAAGCTCCATGACTCTCTGGGTTCTTTTAGTAAATTACTGATGACATTATAAAGACAACAGGAGTGGTTATGATGTGTTCCTTACGAACAATGAACAGAAAAAAAGGTAATAAAATATTTACCATAATTCTTCATGTATAATACATCTTCATTCATAAAAGGCACCCCTAAAATTGTGATAAAAGTATGGTAAAATGCTTCTACTCATGCATAATATGGACCCCTTGTTTGGTAATCAAACCCTACAAATTGTACCTCTCCAATTTCATTATGGCCAGCATTTCCTACTCTTAGTAAAAAAAAAACAAAACATTTTAAACATAGAATATTATTCTAATTTAGTTTTATGATAATTCTTATTTCATTTTACATTTCGAAGTATTTTTAGGTACATATGATTGTATTTGACATCCTTATTGCCGAATGTTGGTGTCAAATTGTCGTATGTTTGTGGTGAGTAGTCATTTCGACACTGAAATCGACCTATGAAATGGCAGTTTTTTGTAGCTATGTATAATATGCACCCTTTTGTTTGTTGTTTTTCAGAAAAAAATGCGTATTATACATAAGGAATTACAGTAATTCTATAAGAGAATAAATGTAATGCTTTTACTTAGTTTTTCCTTGACACAAGGCTATAACAATGGAGCCCCCAGTGTGAAGATCAGCATAATGCATGAAATTGAGAATCATTCAGTTAAACCTTTTTGTATCCAGACATTCCTTGTGTTAATATAAAACACAAACATTTAATTTCCTTACTCACTTTTTCTCTGAATAATGTTTAATAAATGAAAAGCTTTAGTTTGGATTTCAAGAAAATATTGTCCTTTAAAAACAAATATTTCTGTTAGATTTGCAAAACTGTGGGAAATGACTGTAGACTTTTTCTTAATAACTGTATTTAATCTGTTTACTAAACCAAAAGCCACCTTTTAACCATCTGCAAGAACTAGTTTAAGATCTCATCCCAATGTTCTTGCAGAACTCCAAAATGTGGCCCTTGGTCTTAATAACAGATCATAGGTTGGAGCTTGATGTATTTAGTGAATCATACTTTATTTGAAAATTATGATCACCACCTTTGACCCTCATTTAATTTAAATATCTGATGGGAGGAATTTCACAAAAGACTTTAAGTCTTGACATTTCTTTGGAAATCTTCCTTTTTTTACAGTATTTTTATTGCATCATCAATAAAGGCAGACGTAATTTGGATGTGTGTTATATCAGGGATATCAGGTTGGAGTGAAAACTCGGAGAGCCGAGTTTGAATTTCAGTCAAGTTTGTTATGCACAAATTCTCTTGGGAAAGGTATGAATCCATCCCCTCCCCACCAGCTATGGGTTGAACAGCAGAACAATTCTTTCACCTTGGTTGGCAACCAGTCTACTGCAGAAAGATTGGCAACCAAGTGTGAGAAAAAAATCTGCCACGTCAATCATGCATCAAAAGATATATAATTGTCCAAGTGTGTATCACGTATAACACTTAACCGACTGATTTCAATTTAGTAATATTATTGCTGATTGAAATTTATAAAAATCTTTCTTCAAAAATGTTTTTCAGGAAATTAGCCTTTTTAATTTCACTGTTATCGGCTTTTCTCATATTGATGGGAGTTTCCATCAAAACTTTTTGCTTAGGGCAGTGCGGAAAGTTAAAATCATATTTATATAATTCCTTTCTTTACTTTCCCTTCTAGTTACAGGCACTACCCATTTTAGCTGTTGCTGCTGTTGGAAATCTTCAAGTTGTGTGGTTGTTGTTATTTGGTAAACATATTTGCGGTTTTATAGCGCCACTCTATAGTATGTGATGTTTATTAAGTTATAAGTTGATAAACAACATCAAAAGGGGTTTTACTAATTATGATACTGTGGGTTCAAGTTAGCATTATATTTGCATTATAAATGAAATCACTTGTTTATGAAAAGATGAAAAATATACACTAACCATAAATTTGGTTGTGACAATTCTAGTCAGCCTTGATTTACGATGGAGAAAAATGACATTTGATTGTTTATGTAAAATGTACTTAGCAAAGTTGAAAAATTTAGTAGAAGCTGATTTGATGATCTAAACCTATTTTCAAAGATATAAAAATTTTCAGCAAGAATTTCAAAGCAATTTTTCTCTTCAGATTCTTAATTGTGATATTTTGTTTCCTAAGGTTCTCAGATGAAATGTTCTTTAATCCAGACAAGAATCAAAACCAATTCAATATTATTTCTGAAGAATGCTAAAAGCAATATTACAACTGACAAAAGCTGAAGAATTCATTGGCTGAAATAATGGACTGAAAAGTGAAGATAAAAGTCTTAAAATATACAGAACAATCTTCAAAACCCTCTTGAAAGATTCCTGCAAAACTTTTAGTTACTTCTGCAGAAGACTTTCACTAGTGAAGAATTGTTCAAGACAAACATTAATTAATTAAGTTTTGACAGAAGATTCTGCTTGGAACACTCTCAAGAATCACCTGAAGGTGATTCTGATTTTGATGAGATTTTTTTTTTTGAATGGTATTTCCTGCAGACAGGTCATTCTCTTTGAGGTAGATAATTATCAAAGTCCAACACTACCAGATGATAATAAATACATAAGATTATCTATATATATATATATATATATATATATATATATATATATAGTCAGTCGAATAAAGTTTTGTCAGTTCCAAGAGAGAGAGATAAAAATATCGTTAAGTATTGATGGTCATTATGAGCTGGACAATCACAATATGTGGGATATATATATATATATATATATATATATATATAACCAAAATGCTAACACTTGAGTAAAGCTGTTTAAAATTAGAACTCATCGTGCAAATTAAAAGAAGTTTAACTCAAAAAAGTAATTATAGATTTTACAAATGAATATTGAATTTTATTCTTACAATGTGCTCCATAAATATGACCTTGTATCAGACTTTGATTATGTAATTTTTTTAATTATTTCAACTCAGGTAAGAATGGGAATGCCACTAGTACGCAGAGGGTTACAGGGAGCGAAAGTGAGAGAAAAGACTGAGTATAGGGAGGATTGAGGAAAGGACAAAAGTTGAATGGAATTTAAGAAGATAGTGATTGATATTGCATTTAAATTTTTGAAGATTGTAGTTATCATGGAACTGGAAGGGAGTTTCACTGTTGGGAAGTGCAAGAAAAGAAACTGTTGGAGTAGAAGTGGTAGTTGACTTCAGCTATTTCAACAAAAAACAGGTGGGACCTAGATGCCAATCTAGTAGTATGCTTAAATTTGTGTTGTGGCACTAGAGAAAAAAGATCATCAGATCAGTTGCTATGAAAATATTTGTAGACTAGACAGAGAAAAGCAATGTCATGTTGGTGAGAAAGTGACTGAAATTGAGGTGCGTGGTCAGGATCAAATACATTACAGACCCTTCTTGGAATTTTGTCAAGAACTTCAAGATATACAGCAGGAGCATCAGACCAGATATGGCAGCAGTATTCAATGAATAGTCGAATGGTAGATTTATAAATGTGCAAGATGAATTCTGATGAGAAAAATTTTCTGGCATGACACAGTAAAACATTTTTTTGCAGTAGATGTAGCAATTAATTCATTATAGTAATCAATTTCATGACAGTAAAAAATGTGAGCTCAGCAAAGCATAGAGTTTTGCTTTCCTGGGGTTTAGCATCAGCCATGCTGATGGCAGGCAGAAAATGTTCTTTGTCATGATTAAATGAAAGCAATTTTGTTTGAAGCAATTTCTTGCCCCACTGATTGGAGGTCCTTTTAGAGAGCTCGTATCAAACTTTCTTTGTTTGGTTAATCAGATTTACTACTAAGACAGTGAGCCAACTTTTCTTGCAGTAGATGCAGCTATTAATTTGATACAGTCGTTGCACTTCAAGTCAGTTGAAAACGTAAGGCCAAGAAGGTGCAGTGTTTTGCTCTCCAAGAGTTTAGTATCAACTCTGCTGATGGCAGGCAGAAAAGTTTCTCTATGGTGGTTAATTCTCACATGCTTCTATACTAATATCCTTATCACTTTTTAATGCATGGAGCAATGAAAATATTTCTTTTTTAAAACTCCAGACAAATGTTTAAATCTATTCAAAAGGCTGTGACTGTAAAATTAACTAAATAATCCCCTCTCTGATTCTTTCATGATTTCATTCAGTAGACTACCTCAATCCTCTTTCTGGTCCATACGTTCAATTGGAATAGAGTAAAGGAGATATTTGCCAAGTACAACATCTTATAAGTATGGTTTTGTTCTGATATCTAAGATCTGAAACGTATGCATAAAGAATTGTCTATAGAGGATAAACAAATTAAAAACAATGTCAATGGTTAACAGGTAGGAATTTAACAAGTCATTGGGGGTGCTCTGACCCTGATTCTTTGAATTAAAGATCAAATCTGAGCTGATCAATTGAGAGTAAAGGAATTTTGTTTTCTCCTTTTCTTTGTCTTAAACATTCTGGATTGGCAAAATCTTGATTGACATTTAGAAAGGAAATCTAGGGTTTCTGGCTGCAACTTGAGTTTGATAAGTGTCAAGTCATTGATGATCTATAAAATTGATTGCTGCCAGGAAAAAAATCCTGTTTTATAAATAGACTTGCTAAAGATTATCAAAGAATTCCACAATGGCTAAAAATAAAATTTTCTTTGATTTACGTAATACGGTTCTTTTTATTTTCTGCTGATTCCTCAAGAAATGAAGATGAAAAAAAAATAAAATAAAATAAAATAAAACTAAATGCTTTTGATCAAACCAAGAAAAATAAGCAGAAAAAGTAATTTTTCTATTTTTTTTCCTGGAATTTCAAGCATAGAAATAAATTATGATTATTGGATATTTGCAAATGTGATCGCTACACATTGCCTTTGTGTTTAGAGACTCTTTAAATGTTTTACTTCATATAATTCAATGATATTTAGGAAGAGAGAATAAATTTTGATTTCAAATGATTTAGAAAACCATTTTAAATTTTATTTTATGACTTAACAAAATATATTTATTATTTTAAGAATATTACTGCATGCGGGTATATAAAAAGATAATTTTATTCTTTCTCTATACATAAGTAGGTCAATAAATCTGTAGCTTAATCCTGAAAAGAAAAAGCATTTTGCATAAACACTCTTAACATAATCCCATTCCTTGATCACAATTATGCTGATAACCATGTCGTCAGGCTATGGACTTATTGATCCATCTTCCTATATAAACAGTGATATATCCATGTCATAAGGAACTTGTTATTTATTTATTTTCTTACAATAAGGTTCACCCTGTACAAGGCCCAGGGCAACTTGAGGTAGTGGGTTACACTAAGAGGCCGTTTATACAGATAGTAGGGGAAGATAATGGCTAACCTTAAACAAACAGGTTAAGATTCTGGTGATCGGGAGAAACATCCTATTGAAAGTCGGTTCCACAGAGCAGGGGTTTGCTGGAAGAATCTGTTCGAGTGGAACTTACTTCTCGTCAATGGAATACGGACGGAATGTGGGTGTTTTGTTACAATGTAAATAGCATGACAGGTCCTAGATGTGAAGGTTAGGCCTAGCAGAAACAAAGAATGTAGTCTGTCCAAGCAATTGGAAGTAGCAATAGATCATTGAGAGGCTTGCGAAATCCTTCCTGTGAGAGAGGGAAGTTGGAGGGGGGGGAAATAATTTGTTACCAACTTGGAGAAACTTTTGAACTCTATTGAGACTGGAAAGTGAGGACTCGGCAGTTTCCACCCAAATAAATAAAATTTGGAGAATTTACAAAGGCTTGGTATAGTCTGTGACACTTAGTGAAGACTAAATTCATGACACAGTACTAATAGTCTGCTAGGCTAGCTTTCTAATCATTACCAGAAATCATGGAAGTTTCCAATCAATATTTAGGATGAAAATAAAAATTTACTGCAAGCAAAAGACGAAATTGAACCTCATTTGCAATAAGTTTATTTGCAGTATCTCATCAGTCCTCAAAGTTTAAAAAAAAAACAAAACAAATTAGATCCTCAAATGGAAAAGTAATTCCTTTAAAAAATTTACACTCTTCAAATAATTTACTGATATTATGCTGAAAATGCATTCTTTAAGTTATTGGGATACTTTTTCTTTTATGATAAGTTATTCTAACCTGAAAACATTTAAGGTGAGTTCTACCTAGCCCTGGCATATCGATGTTAAATGGGTATTTTGGTCTATTTTAAGAAAAATAGAAATTATCTGTACTGAGAAAATGTGATGCGATGGGAAAAAATGGACTTGATTTTCAGATTCAGTGTGAAAAAATAGCCCAGAAACACATGTCTATTGCCCAACAACATTTGGGTTGAAAAAATAATTGTTGACCAGTGTAATATGAAGATGTAGCAATACTGCTATCTATGCAGTTTTTCTTCAGAATGCAATTATGGCTCTCCACAACTTTCTAGCCTTTGTTACTTGAAGGAATGTTTGATTGATGTAGTGGTATCAGTGTCAGATGATATCTTATTAAATGAAAATATCTGAGCTATCACAAAAAATGTTTCAGACATTTATTCGCCCTTCAACTAAATGAAGTGGTCCTCACAAGGACAATGACAAATTACCTGGATAAAGAGAAGCAGTGAATGAAGATAAATTACTTTTTTGGACAAAGATAACAAAACAATGTTCTCTATAAGACAGTTGTCACTACCAACTGAAAACAGAGTGACCAGCACAGCAAGTGATGAGAACACTGCCTTACAAAGATGCAAAACAGGGAGATGACCAATAGACTGTTTACCTCCCCTTGCTCCATCTCTGCTTTGCTTGCCTATAGCATTAGGTTACAACCAGAGAATAACATTTACTTACTACAAAAGTTTGCTGGTTTTAATTTCTGGATGATTTGACTGAAGGGTTATTTTTAAGCCACAAATGTTTGACTGGAAGAAGCTATATACTGAGAATGAACCTGGTGTCTGGTCTGAGCTGCAATGCTATATTTTTTACCATAGCTTTTTGTTCCAACTCTGCTATTTATTCACACAAACTTATTAAGTGGGTTACACACTGTTCTCCTTGTCCTCCTCCTGCCTTCAATGTGTCCTGTGAGCATTAAATTCTTTCTTCATTATGTGCCTCAACAATTTCATTTTTTATTTTAAGTATAAGTGTTCTTTTTATCCCTATTTCATTTAAAACTTCCTCCTTGTTCATATGTTCAGTCCATGGTATTCTCAGCACATCTGTTTATAGAACCAAGTCTCAGCACATCTGTTTATAGAACCAAGTCTCAGCACATCTGTTTATAGAACCAAGTCTCAGCACATCTGTTTATAGAACCAAGTCTCAGCACATCTGTTTATAGAACCAAGTCTCAGCACATCTGTTTATAGAACCAAGTCTCTGCTGCTTCGAGCCTCTTCATCTGTTAGGAAATTGCCCAGCATTCGCTCCAATATAAGACATTAGATATTACATAATACTGGGATATTTTTTTCTTCATTTTTTTTAATCAGTTCACCTCAAGCAAGGCAATAAAGCCACTAAGATGCAAGAGGTTACTGAATGTGAAAGAAATTGAGAAAAAGAAACACATTATTAAGGAGAGAATTAAGAAAACAGAAGATAATGACATTGCATTTAAGTTTTTCAAGATCAAAGTTGTCTGGAAAGCAAGAAGCCAGGAGAGAGTTCAACAAGTGAGAAGTGCAAGAGAAGAAACTGTTAGCATAGAACTTATCGTTATATCTAGTCATTTCAACTGTAAAATGGTGAGACCTTGTCACCAATCTAGTACTGCACTTAAATTCATAATGTCGAGGTACGAAGAAGGTAAGTTCATCAGAAAAATTACCATGAAAATATTTATAGAAAAGGCAAAGCTATTTTATGACAGTGGGAAAGTGACTGAAGCCAAAAAAAAAAATCCCTCTAGACCAACTTAGAAATAAAAAGAAACGTAACGTCGAGCCAACTCTAGCATATGTCTCAACATACAACAAAAACAATCCAGAAATATTCACAAAAATTACAAAAAATCTAGACCTACTTAGCAAGAATAATTAACTGAATAATATACTAAAAACAACCAAAATAATTAAAAGCAAATGCCAATCTAAAAACCTAAAACACATATTAACGTCATCTAAATTTACCCAACACACAATACAGGGAGTCACAAAATGCAACAAAAAAAGGTGTGGGGTTTGTGACATCATCATAGAAGGAAACTCCTACACTTTTGAAAACCCCAAAACAACGTTCACAATAAACAAAAACTTAAACTGCAACTCCAAAAATGTGATTTATGTACTTAAATGCACAAAATGCAAGAAGTCATATATAGGTATCAGCCAACAACTGAACAACAGGGTCTCCCTGCACAAAAGCAACATAAAATTACCAGACAACAGAAAACTTTTTGTATCACAACACATCTTTAAATGTAACCAGGGTAAATTTAATATCATACCAATATATCAAATAGACAATTATTCTTACCTACAAATACAAGAAAAAAACTAAACTAAATAGATCATGACCCCACATGCAAAAGCACACAACATGCACGCATTGTGACCAAATACAGTGATCAAGCCATTCCCATACATGCACGCACGCTCACATGCGGGTATCTGTGGAACACGAAAAATGTATATATATATAAACATGTATGTACGTGTGTATGTGTATACTAGTTTCATGTAACTTGGGAAGTATGTGTGTGTACGTATGCGTGTATGTATGTGTACAGATTCCTTGTGGTGGGACGGTGTGTGTTTATGTATGTGTGTATATGTACAAATGTGTTTACTAATTCCTTGTATTGAGACAATGTATGTATGGAGGGGGAATATGCACACGCATATGTACATGCATGCTGACAGAAACACATGGAAATAGAAATAGATCTAAGAACACACAGGGGTCATTGAAACATTAAAAGATAAGATACTGACAACTAATTCATCATTTCTCAAACCAACCTTAATTGTTTTATGACCCTTCCTGCAGAACTCTTCACTGCCATTTCAAGAAAGACATTTGGATTACTAACACAAAAATAGAGAATGTCTCTTATCGAGAATATTTAACATTGAAAAACATAAAGAAAAAAATAAATTATTTTTAATATGTGGAAATCTCCACACTTTACCTGAAGATGGTCGCGAGACCAGAAACACGTGTAGTAAAATTATGAAAAGTAAAGCATAATATTTCTAAAAAAAAATCCACATTACAACCAGAAACGTTTGCGGTACCTCTCTTCTTTTTAATATACACACTTTTCTCTTGTTGGAACCACTATAAACTCTTCCTTTTTTATATATATATATATATATATATATATATATACACACACACACACACACAAGTATATATACAGAGATCTACATAAATGTGTGTGTATATATATATATATATATATATATATATATATATATATATATATATATATATATGTATGTATGTGTGTGTGTGTATATATATATAAATATATGTGTGTGTGCATATATTTATTTATTATAATTTTATCATATAGACAAAACCATTTTACTTACTACAAAGATGCAACTTGGTTTCAGTGCATTTCAACTGCACTTTGACGGGTGAGGGTCGAAAATGGTTATGAACAATCCTGCTTGTAATAATATAAATAGTAAATAATTATCATTCTACTATCGGTATCGAGCCCTCTTTTGGATTAATGCTGTGAACGTTGGAATTTATATATTACTTTCGTTCTCATCGCATCGGATATTTATATATATATATATATATATATATATATATATATGTGTGTGTGTGTGTGTGTGTGCACATTTTAGTAGCCCAAAAAGGTCAAACCCTGAAGTTGAACCGATGAATCAAAGCCAGAATTGTTTTCAAATCCAGACAACTTTTCACCCCTTTCATAAAAATGAACATTTAATTGAAACTCCTTTGTTCTCCTTAATTACATCCAAATGTTCTCTAGTTTTGTTATTTGGTGTTGTTTTTTCAAATGCCTCCCTAATTCTTTCCATCCTATAAACTCCCTAAATCCAACACATTCATCAGAAAAGAAACTTTCCTTCTGTCTTTCAATTTGTATTGAATTTTCAAATTTCATTTACTTCCATTGTATCTTGTTGAAGTTTCTTTCTTTAACATTTTCTCACTGAAATGAATATTTACAATTCCATGTGTGCTTTTTATTATTCAGTGTTTGGCTGATCAAGAAACACTTTTACATTTGATCATTTCTATTCATTATCACCAAACAAGCATCGTATTGTCTGTGAAGTCTTTCTTCCTTCAAACCTTGCGCTAATGGGAAAAAATGTCCAAACTGCATAAAGACAAATGGATTTAGTATTCATATTTGAAGTTTGTATTTTATACTTCTTACAAATTACTTTTATTTTTAACTTTTAGAAAAGCAAATTCCATTAATTACTAATGAATATTTTGTGTGTTTGAATTTTTGGATAAGTTATTAATACTATTCCCCGATTCTTTATGGCTTGTGTTCTCACTTTTGTCGATGTTATCACAATGCGATAACCGATGTACGTGTGTGAATTTTTCAAGTACATACATTGACCTGTGATTTTAAGGAAACTTTGGACAAAATCCTCAATGAATGCGGGTGTGTACTGACCTTATTCTTGGCTTTCCATCACGTCTGGCATTTCTGAACTCGTATGATACTACGTTATTTTTGCAACTAAACTAGCATACTTCCACACTGCCTAGCTCAAGGATTGAACTCATGATTAATTACCAAGCAATACAGAAGAAAATATGAGAATGATAGAAAGGAAAGTCATCTGATGTGATTTTAACATTTACAAACTGATTGTAAATTCAGTTTTACCAAATTAAGTCATCATTCTAATCAAGATGAAATTTAAGTAGGAGTTCACTGCCAAAAACACAAATCTTGTTGGGTATTGTTTGGGTAGTTCCATGTGACCTTTTTTTGTTTTTATTGATCTGAACTGAAAATAACTAAATAAATGAATGCTGAAGATCTGAAAAAAAGACAATCCTTCAGCTGATCCTATAGACTCTGGTGTTACAGAACCTCGAAGAACTTAACCAAATAACAGAAACCATAACTGTATCCAGCAGCAGCAGCAACCACTAAAACAAGTTCCACATGGAACTAGAAATGGGCTTGAGAAATATACTTTCCTGAAAAACTGTTCTGAAACAAAGATTTTATAAAAGTCAACCTAACTGTTCAGTCAATGAATGCTGACTGTTTCCTTATAAGGAAATGGTTAATTTCACCATAATTATATCTTTTCCTTCTGCACCCATCAGAGGCATACATTGTTATACATGTTTAATGTAGTTTGAATGTAGAAATCCGACATAGTAAGTAATTTGTTCAATGAAACAGCACCAATGTCTAGTAGCAGCTATTCAGGAATTCTTATGGTCTTCCATATAAGAGGTTGTCAGTGGATATTCGGAGAGAGTAGGAAAGCATAGTTCTTCAGGTCTTTCATCTGACACAGGTTAGCAGTGGATATTCCAACAAGAAAAAAACAAAATGGCCACGTTTATACACGTCGGATTGAATATTCTACGTCTTCTGATTGGTTAACCTTCACTTGGTAAACTATAAAATGAGTCAGCTCATTTTGGTTGTCTCACTAGTTATCCAAAATCTGTAACATACATTGTCATCATGGTGCTCTAATTAGTAAGTTTGTGTAGCAGATCATTACTACTGATCAGTAAGTTCAATCTTTACTGGGTGCTCTATACTTCTGGCCATGTGCCAAAACTAAGTTTAGTAAATATCTACTTATCCAACGACACCAAAGATTGATTCTGTAGACTGTAGACTTATTCAGTTGTGTTTATAAAGATAAATAAGGTTAGGAAGATTATGTTGCACCAATCTTCCAAGCGAAGTCTGCATACCTAATTTTAAAATCTGTATACAATATGGGCTTGAACACTAGCATCAGTGTGGAACTATACGTTTTTAACCAAGCCCCTATTGAATTTTCGACTATAACTTTGGGCTGTGAAAGAAATAAAATTAATGTAGTTTATGACATTATCCCCAGATAGCACTTCCTGAATGTTTGATTATCTACACTTTGACTGTGGAACTGAGTTCTTCTCGGCCAAGATAATCTTGTGTTCCCTTTCTGTGTTTTGTGGTTGTGCAGAATAATTGGGAGTAATGTGATTCAAGATTTTAAGTCATGTCCACCAAAGCAAAGCTGTCTCCTTTTTCCCTGGCTTCGTATTTCTGTCTCCATTTTCCCCCTCTCACTCTATACTTGTCTCCTTTCCCTCCTTGCTACGTATTTCTGTCCCTTCCCCCATCACTTCAGATTTCTGTCCCCTTTTTCCTTCGCTTTGTTTTTCTGTCTCCTTTTTCTTTTTCTCCATACTTCTGTCCCCTTTTGCCATCACTTTATATTTCTGTCTATCGTTTCAATCACAATAACAAAACCATAAAAATTTAAATGCATCAGGATATCATCAAAGAGACGATTCATATCAATTTCTCTTGTGAGCATTTCTTGCCAACTTTTTGCCTTAGAATTTGCCTTTCTTACTGGCAGAATGACCAAGAAAGATCTTAGGAAAAAAATGGCTGAATGTTGCTGATGTTGCTTGATACAGAATAATACAAATGAATTTCAAACCATTTTCTGTACTCAATTCACAGGTTCTAAGTCCTGAACTCAAGTACAATCACCGGCAACTAGATTTGCGATGAACTTTTGGAACAATTTATACAATTTTGTTTTTAATATGCAACACATGAAAATTTATATTTCACCTTTGATGTGATATTTTCTAAAACTCTAAAAGAAAATCAACAAGAAATTAAGGTAATTTAGCCTGAAGCAGAAGATTCTAAAATTTGGAGGAAATTTCTTGGTGGAAATTTATGAAAATATACAAAGTAATAATACAAGAAACAATAATAATGTTTAATGTCAAAGATTGGATGCTAATTTTCTTATGATAGTGATGATGGTGATGATAGCAACAACATCTTCATCATATTTTTTTTTTTTTATTACCTGCATAATACAGGGTGAATTTATTGCTTTTCTTTTTTTTTCTTGCCAACCACAGAGAGAACTTGAAAGAGAATGAAAAACTGAATAAACAAATAAATGGTCATATGAGAAAAGGAAAAATGCTGAAACTGAAGATGGTGAATAGCCATTTTCAGATTGTAAGAATTTTTTGGATAGAATAATTTTCTGAGACGTCATTTAACCCATAGCTAGGAGGAGAAGAGATGGATTCATATCTATTCCAAGGGTATTTGCATGTAAGTGAATATAACAAACCTGACTGGAATCTGAACTCAGCTCTCTCATTTCACATTCCGAACCGTTATCCATTACATTACCCACACAGCCAAATTTACACCATCTGGTATTCTTGAATAGTCACTCATCTAGGTACTGACCAGGTTCAATGTTGCTTAACTTTAGTGATTGGAATTAGATCCACTGTAAACTCTGAAGAAGACAAACTGAAAATATTTTGACAAAAGAATACTTCTTGAAATTGGCAAGAATACTGAAAAGAATTGCATTTACTTGAATCCCAATGAAAACATCCAGGTGCACAGAGGTGTGAAAATTCATTAACTATATCCAAAGAAGAATTGAAACCCTTCCCAACCCAGCAGTGTGGAAAGAATACAGAGAAGTGTACTCAATATTTGGTAAAATCTGATGTCACTTGATCCCTCAGAAACAAAACACCAGGTGTAAGTGTGTATATATATATATATATATATATATATATATATATATATATATATAACAGATATTGAAGTTAATGATATAAATGGCAACAATGCATCTTCGCAAACAAATTTAATAAATGACATTAACCCCGAACCTGTAGATGAATGTTATGATCCCTGTTTATAAATTCCAGTTGCATAAGGTCTTTTTTTTAATTTTTTTACCAGCTTTCATCTGTACATACAGACATCATCAGGTATGAAAATATATTTGTTTTTTACATCCAGGTAATAAGAGGACAACGAAAGAATAGATGTAATCCGAAATATGCTTTTAGAAATGTGTCATTGTTACTTGTAAGAAATTTTGGAGCGTGCGGTTGCAACGCTGAGGTTGAATTTTTAAATTTTAAGATTGTGCGTTTTTGTACTAATATGGTAATAGGAGAATTCTTTTGTACTGGTAGGTTTTTTTGTTTGCGAAGATGTATTCTCGCCATTTATATCATTAACTTCAATATCTGTTTTTTGTATGAATGATTCATGTAATGTAATTTGAACTGCACCACATACTATATATATATATATATATATATATATAATGAAATGATAACACAAACAGGATTAATGGAAGCAATACATCCAATATTTTAATAATCATGGATTAGATTAATCATAGATAAAACTGATAATTCGATCATGCAACAAATCCTAAAAGCCTTTACAGGAAGGAAGCAGATGGCAAAATTTCCAAAGTACATTAAATGCCTGGACAAGTGTAGTAAAGAAGGTACATTTTAAAATGGTGATAAAAAAGTGGACTGCTAGGGAATATCTAATCTCCTATTTGGAAGTGAATGCAGGAAAATCTCCTCACAGATGAAGATGAAGCAGCAGAGATGTCATTCTATGAACAGATGTTGAGAATGCTATAAGAACAATAACAAAGTGACTCTACAGAAGGATGCTGAGAATACTATGGACTGAATATATGAACAATGACAATGTTTTAAGGAAAATGGAAACAAAAAGGAAAACTTCAACTTAGCTGAAATTTCTTGGGCACATAATGAGGAAAGAAGGCTTGAAGAATTTGACACTCACAAGACATATTGAAAGTAAGTGGGACAGAGGAAATCAGTGAATGACCCCTGCCTAATGATCTTGTGTAAATGGTTGGCAGAATAGGGATTAAGAGTGATCACAAAAAGACAAACTTTACTCATAGCTACAAATGCAGGAAGTTGTGGAGAACCCAAACCAGCTACAGTCTAAAATGTCAAAGCACATAGAAGAAAAAGATTATACAATATTTATATCTTAATAATGATCTATATTCTGTTCAAATGTGTAAGCAAAATATTAAATTCAGAAACATGTCTTGAGGAGAGAAAGAATGTATTTCACTCACTCCACTGAGAAGAATTTGTAATCACCTACTGTTGTTGGTACAAGGAAATAAAAGTTGTTCACAAAATGAGGAATAAATAAGAAAAATGCCTTTCCATGCTTAAAGTGAAATTCGATGATATAGACACTAAATTGTTACCCACAATTTCTATGAGCAAGTTTTTATATGTTCTCTAAATGTTGTACATTGGAAATGTGAAAAGAAGGGATGGTCAGAGGTCATGAATTAATGCAAACATGACAGACAGACAGATGCTATTATACATGTCCTTCATTCTCTGCTTCATCTCTCCCCCACTTTGTTTCCTCCTCCTCCTTTCAACTGAAAGTTCAGACTGAACTTTATTAGATTTTTTTGTTATGACAAGAAAATCTCTTCTTGTATTTTTATGCTTGCATGTATTTGTATTTATTATAAAATGATTGCATAAAAAACTGATCCTGATTCCATTTTAAGACATGATTTTATAAAAATGTTATGTCACATTCTGAATATAATTCAGTGAAAATTAAATTAAGAAAAAAATCAATTAATTCCATATAAAATTAAAAAAGAAACATATAACGAGCAAATAAAACATTTCAAAAATAAAATTAATTCAAAAAATAAACAATTATTATCTTAACAACCATGACACATTGAAATTGAAATTCGTTTTTATTTCAAAATATTAAAGTCTGTTCAGTAAAGAGTTTTTCCTCTATGTCTGGTTTCTTTTAATCTTGGCCTTCATGAGAGACGACATTTGCCAATTATTTTGAAATAATCTTTGCAGGTATTCTTGTAGATTTTTTAATATTTTAAATCTTTGAAAACAACAGAATATCACTTTTTTCTCTTTCATGATTTTCACTTCTGAATATTTATTCCTTTTACCAAAATAGCAGTAGACACGTTTTGTGCATTGAAATTTAGCAATAGGCTTTTTAGTGAAAAGATTTTTTCATCTTACATGGAATAAAGGAAATGTGACATAAATTTTTGCATAATGTTTTCTTTCCTAGGAAATAATTTTATTTCGAAAGGAATGTAAAAAAATTATTTTTAGTGACAAGTCGTAACTATTTCTTTCATTTGACATGTCATGCCTGGAAATTTCTTTAAAATTTTTGTTTTCAAAAATGAATAATATCAATAGAAAAACTAGTTGATTTTTCAAAATTTCATTTAAAAATATAATTAAAAATATTTTTATTCATTATTTAAGTATAAATAATGTTCATCATTAAGTCTGTAACCTAATAAAAAAAAACATTTATTTTACACAAAGGATATTCATTTTTAATCTCTTGTCAATGCACTTGATTCAGTGATGAATATTAATCAAATAGATCAAACATTGTACAGTGAAAATTTCAGATCAAAATTCAGCTAATAACTATATATCAAGCTATGGAGTTATTGATAAATTTCATCTCATATTGTAGAAGACAGATGAAACAGAAGTCAGTCGTGTTCATTTCTGTGAGAGGGGCTTTCAGTATCCGTCTATATTTCTGAGATTAGGTATTATGTATATTATTTACATTATTCGGACTATTGTCCTCATCTTTGTCGCCATATTTATTACAATCTTTCGGCTCAGGCAGTGGAAAACTTTCAGAGGAAAATTAACAGGAGATAACTGACATCCATTAAACATGGCACGTGGAACTAGAACAGTCTATCCCAGTGAGTGAAATAAAGGGTTCAATTCGACATTCCAACCACCTGAAGAAGGCCGGAGCATACAACGGCCGAAACGTTGTAATAAATATGGCGACAAAGATCAGGACAATAGTCCAAATAATGTAAATAATGAGAGAGGCTTTGTTTGCTATTCTAAACATGAGTTTTACTTTGACCAGATACTAAACTATACAACTACAAGAATTCAGAAAAATGCAATATTCCATGTTTTCCATATTTCTCACTTAAATTTGTTTAAAATTGGATAATTGTAAGAGATATAAAGAATCTGGCAATTCCTCCCTGAAAATTGAAATTTATTTAATCATTTACTTTTGAGGTTGTTTTATGAATATTCTTAGTGTCAAAGAATTGGTATGAAAAAGTGGAATCGTCAGTGTTCAGCAGATTGTTGCTCAGTACCATAAATAGTAAGAGTTAAGGATAGATCGGAAGCAGAAAAGGCCATCATTCACACATCATCATGTGAGAAGAGCTAGAAAAAATTTAGGTGTTAGCTGTTGAGATAAGATGATTTCTATCTGTTAATCTCTCTCAGATAACAAAAATGAACTTTTGTTTGAAACAGTCCACCTACAGTTCCAAAGTCAAGACAACAACTAGAGATCAATGCTAGCTGAATAGGAGACTTATTTCCAATCAATTTGACAATTGTGGTGGAATTTCCAAACACTGGAATGATGTTGGTGTAGCTGCTTCTTCACCACATGACTTCGGAAACCCCCATCATTTCGGATATGACAGCAGGATATGATATCAAAGCAACTACTAACATCTAAACAAAAGTCAAAGCATTTAATGAGCTAGAGACTTGCCAAAGTCAGTCTTTTAATCAATAAAACCAGGGCATTCACAGTGATGAATCAAAATTCTGTATTTCCTTTCGTGCTCATGTCCCCAGGTTTTATTCTTAGACCTGCTTTCTACCTTATTTTTATCAATGATTTTCACAATCTCATCAGTTCTTGACTTGCTATCTATGCTGATGTCACAAATATTTACTCCTGCCTTAATAGCAAGTCGGATCAGTTCGATACGACCAAATTGGCAGCTGATCCCCAAATGCCTTTCAATTTGTTGTTAACTGGTGGCTACAAGTGGCTTACTAGTTTTAATGCCTCCAAAATGAAACTGAACTCTATTAATTACAGAATCGTTCTGGCAGCATGATTGATGCTAACCTCCAGGATAGCAAACTCAATGCACCTTCTTGGTCTCATGTTTTCCACTGACATGAAGTGGATTGAGTAAATCAAATCAAATCACTAAATCTGCTTTGAGGAAAGTTGCTTCACTGTGTTGTTCCAGACACATTTTCTTACCGGAATCAGTTTTACACATTTATAAGTCTACCATTCATTCATGTATTGATTATTCTGAACTACATCTGGTTTGCTGCTTCTGCTATGTATTTAAAGATTCAAAAGAAGGATCTGCAATGTTATCAGTCATGACCTGGCATCTTAACTTCATTCCCTTCCCCATTGCAATAACCTGGATTCCCTTTGCTTTTTCTATAAATACTTTCATAGTAATTCTCATGAGCTTTCCTCTTTATGAATTTCCCACATCTGTCATCGCGTCTGCAGTCGCTCTCTCACAGACGCGACGTTGCCTCGCTCTGTCTTTTTTACAAATACTTTCACGGTAATTGCTCCGAGGAGCTGCTTTCACTGGTTCCTAGGCCTCATGAATTTAAACGCCCTACGAGGCTGGCATCCGATTCCCACCCCTTCACCGTTGAAACTGTTAGATGTAGACGTCTCTTCTACTCCAATAGCTTCATGTCTCGCACATCTCGCCTGTGGAACTCCCTTCCTTATTCCTGTTTCCCTGACAAATACAATCTCCAACTATTTAAGTGCAACGTCAATCGACATCCCCAGTTGCCTTGATCTATCCACTTCCCTTCTCCACATCCTTTCCCCTTTCATTCCTATCTGCTCTCGCTCCAAATCTTCTGTAACCCCCTTGCCTTGATCGAGCCACTATCTTTCTCCACATCCTCTCATTTATCACTCCTATCTGCTCTTCCTCCAAAACTTCTGTAACCCCTTGCGTGCTAGTAGCCTCCAGCCTTGCTTGGGGTGATAAGCTTAAAAAAAAAAAAAGTTCACTATTAGATTGGTGACAAAGTATCATTATTTTACTGTTGAAACTGCCAGATGGAACCGTAAGTTCTATGCTGATAGTTTCTTCTTCTCTCACACTTCTGGCTTTAGCTCGATTTTACAAGTTAAACACAGTACTTGAATGGCAGTTATATCTCATAATGTTACTGATGAAATTGTTAGGTGTCACCCTAAGTTCTATGTTAATAGTTTCTTTTCTTGCACTTCTCACTTGTGGAATGTTCTTTTGGCTTCCTTCTCAACTAGGATCTTCAAAAATTTAAATGCAATGTCAATCTTCATCTTCCATCTCTTTGAATCCTGTTCTTTTATTGGCCTCTCTGTTTCTTGCACTCTAAAAACCCCTTGCATCTTATTGGCTTTTATTGTCTTGCTTAGGGTGAAATGAGTAAAAAAAAAACTTGTTAGCAACAAAATATCCAGTAACCACCAAAGAACATATTGGTCAAAGCATGCAGATTTTAAAAAATACAAGGATGAAGATATTAGTCAAGACTATTAGGCAGATTAATGACAATGACTGATGTCAGCATTTTCAATAATATTTAACGATATCGACAGTTGTGTATTTCTTCTGCTGATGTTATCTGAATGTCTAGATGATAATATTGATTTCATTTGCAATCAATGTGCAGAAATTTCTATAAGGAACATTGATTTTGGGTAGAAACAGAAGAAGAAGAAGAAGAAAAGCCTTAAAAAGAAATCATCATCATCATCATCAGATGAAAAGAGACCAAAGCTCATCAAAGTAACGCTAAGAATTGTGATAATAATGAGAAGGCAAAAACAGTTACAAGACAAAATTTATTTTCTCTTTTTCTCTTGCTAAGCATTCTGACATTCTGGCCCGAGATCCACCAAGATGAGTCCTTGTCAATATTCGGATATTTTTAGACAATTCAGGAAAATGATGCAATCTTGAAAAAGAGTAAAAAGCTAGGAAAATATCTCAACCTTCATAGAGAATGGGAAAAAATAATTGCTGTAAATGCAAGTCAGAGTTGTATCCATCGCTACATGCCTTTTTTTTCTTGTTTTGACAATTGAACTTGTTCCTTCTGCTGTTGTTGATTCTGTTAAGATTTTGATGTGGACATTCTCTTACCTTTATCAGATAAATAATCTATAAAGAAAGGAAAAGTCTTTTTTTCTGACATGAGGTATTATGTACATTATTTACATTATTCGAACTGTTGTCACCATATTTATTACAACGTTTTGGCCGTTGTACGCTCCAGCCTTCTTCAGGTGGTTGGAATGTCGAACTGAACCCTTTATTTTGCTCGCTGGGGTAGACTGTTCTAGTTCCACGTGCTATGTCTAATGGATGTCATTATTGGAGCTACCAATTATTTCTGACATGAAAACTTAAATAAGAAGAACATAATCAGAAGACACAAAATATTGGGTGCATCAAACATATTTTTGTTTTACCATCATGGGAACGTCTTGAGAACTTCTGGGCATTTTTGAAGCTTCATAATGTTCCACAGAGAGTTTGGCATACATTGTTTTATGACATATCAACGTTTTCCAGTAATAATACTGAATTATGTCATTAGGTTTGCATGAGAGACTAAAAGTAGACACAGGTACAGTAAACAGGACAGGTGGTTCCTTTTTGGGTAGTGGTTTACCTCTCTGCATGGGGAGGTAGTGTATCCTTGACCATAATTGACAAGGCAAGTGCTCTAAATATGATCTGAAAGTTTCAGAATGTTGGTGGTTAGTTTTTCCTTTACTTTTTTACTTTAACCTGCCACTGAAGGTGACTGATCCCTGAACAATAAAGTATTTGAATTTAACAGTTGTGTTGTCATATCCTTCTATGGCAACAGAAAACAACTCTGAGTGAAGTTAACAATAAGGTTTTGAAAGGTCTTGAAAAAGAATGCAGTGAAAGGGAAGTAATATTAATAATGCAGAGGGTTAAAGGTTAACGTTTCATCATCAACAACTGATGGCCATTCTGGATTTTCAAACGTCATCAAGAGTACAACAAGGAGGAAATGAGATCCTGACTCTAGTTAATCTTTTCTAGACAACACTCTGCATGGCATAGATGTGAAGAAATGGAGCAGGATCATTTAAACAACTCATACCAAATCCCTAATGAATCTACTAATAGGAAATGATCCCCCCCCCCCAGGCCAGTATAATGATAGGTGGTGGTGATGCTTGCGGGGGGGGGGGGGTATTCATAGTTGGGAGAGGAATAATCTTAAACAAAAAAATTAACATTCTTTACTGTGTTCTAAGAAGAAGGAGGAATTAAAGCTTCCCAAGACAGAAACTATGATCCGGAAATGGAATAAAAGCAATGATAACACCTCTGCCAAATCCATCATAAAAATCATGAATTTGGAATTCATAAATAGTAAACACTTCAAAACTTTGGCGTATGGATTAGTTATAACAAATTTACTATCGTGGTTAAGGAATTGAACATAGAAAAGGCTGTACTTGAGGTAGTTTCACCCAACACCACAAGATGCTACAAAACCAAAACATTAACGTCACAATTCAAGTCATGTTATTAAATAGCCTCGTCAGTGAAAGACACTCATACAGTTGTCATGCATAACATCCAACTCATTCAGAAATGTCTAAATTGTCAGCTGTCTACAAACATTTTTTTCACATCAATGATTAAAAAAACAATTCAAGTGAATGAACCCTGTGAATTGGAAAGAGGACTGTCCTTCAACAGATTTCATATACTAGCACTATAGAACCCCAAACATTTGTGTATCAAATAACAGAAACTGCATTACATGAAAACTTCCAGCAGCACCAACAACTAAAATGGATAGCACATATAACAAGAAGAGAAAATAATGATATAATCAAAGCTGTTGCCTTTATACACGACTAGAGCAAAAGTGATAACAGTGAACTTGAAAAAACTGTTTGCCTGAAAAACTGTTTATTCAATAAATTAAGAAAAGCTCAAGTGACTTATCTTGTTAGCCGACTCAAAATTTTAATATCGAAATGCTCATCAGGACCAGATTTTGGATAAATCTGTTGAACTTATTACCAGTATGAAAGACTGTTTAAAGAAAAAGTGACAACAATGGTAATTATTCAGTCAATGAATGCTGAATGTTTCCTTACAAGGAAATAGATAATCTCAACATTACAAGGAAGAAATCTCGCACAATGAAACGGCCAAAACTAATTTTAAGCAGTATCATTAGATATTGTTTTTTTCTTTCATTTTGTCCAAATTCTTCTAGCAGTTAATACCTGAAATTTACCAGAATCACATTAACATTTGTATCCGCCATTATAATATCTGAATCAAAATGTACAAGTTAAATAACATATATATATATACATACATACACACACACACACACACACACACACATATGTGTGTGTGTGTGTGTGTGTGTGTATGTAGCGACAATATATATAGAGTTAGAGGCAGATGCACACACACACTGACAGTTAATTCATAAATGACAATAACAATGCAGGCGATTCTGCAGATAAATATTATTTTACAATGCAAAAAAAAAAGAAAGAAAAGAAAAAAAAAGAAAAGAAAAAGTCATGATTCAATTTTAATACTTCTAACCATTCACAGGCATTCCAGCCTAAAACAAAAAGTCATCTTCTGATCCACCTGAGGGAGATAAAAGAAAGCCCACAGCAAGATTTCCTTCGGTGGACTTTTGACAGTCAGATGAAAAACAGCTGTTTTCTACTTCAGTCTTGTGTAGCGATCAATTTTCAGTTGTAAGCTTATACAAGTATTAATGCATTTCTTTTCCTTCTGACTTACATATATACATATTATCAAAGAACTTTCATTTACACATATACATATCAAATAAACTTTATACTCACACATGTCTGGAAAAAGAAACATTTCTGTCCGTATAGGTTTGTAAAAGATTTTGCATTCTTACATCCTATTTTCCATAGAATATAGAATTTTTTTTCTTTCTTGTTTAACATAGTGTCATTGTCATTTCTTATTTTTTTCTGTAATGAATAAAGTTTGATGTTTTGATATATTATTTATGGTGAGTATTAACAAATAATAAGAAGAAGAATAAAAATAATAATATACAAAAACCATCATTGGCTGAATAATGTAGGGCTAAAAGCAGAAACAGAAGCATTTATAATGGCTGCACAGGACCAAAGCCTATTTACCAGGCAAACATTATAAAGAATGGTACTGGCTCAATATATAGATTACATGAACGTGCTGAGGTTATTACCCACTCGGTGTCTCTGCTTGTCCAATCCTGACAGTAAAGAAATATAAAGATCAACATCTGATTGGCCAATATATTCACTGGATGATATGTTGGTACTGAATACCAAAAATGATATGAACATTACTCTGAAACAATTATAGAAGGTCATAAGGTTACTATTCTTTTCGACTTTACCATTCATACTGACATATATAAAAGATAATGAAACAATCAAGGTAATTAAAAACTTGTTATATACTGTACCTGTGAACATTAATGGGTATGTCCCAATCCTCATCAAATTGTTAGACACTATTGTAAATGGGAGGGGGATGTGCTGTTTTAGTAGTCAATCACTAGCAGTGGTTTACCTACTTCATGCCGCTGGCAAGTATTGTATTTTGTCGATGTTATAAACATTACCATTTTCATTGCCAACCTCCTTTTCTAGGCTACAACAAATCTAAAACCCCAAAATGTTTTCTCGTAGATATCGCAGTTCCATTAGAGAAGAATATATCTCAAAAGAAAATGACAAAATAAATAAATATAAGGAAATTGAAATTTAAAAAATGTTGTACCTGAAAATTGTTTTTATACCAATCATGATTAGAACCAAGGGCACATTAGAAAAAAAAAAAGGTACAGATAAGAATATTATGAACATCCTTGTCAGCCAATGTTTTCAAGAGATTCAAATATTTATACTGTGGAACTGCTCATCTCTCCAGGATAATGTGATCAATGTAAAGAAAATATAAATATCGTACGTGTTAAGTATCACTACAAAGAGAATGCGTATATATTTTATAGCTGGTCTTGGGTGGTGATGATGATTATGATGATGTGAAGTTGTAGTCTTTAGATCTGTACATGAAATAAACATTGGAGCCAAATTCTGTAAAATAATGAAAATACTTTTGATTCAGAGTTCAAAATCATTAATTGAGGTTTTGTCAGGAAGAACTTATTGTTCACTTTGCAGCCTCTTTCTACTCTACTGCCATTTGCCCTGGCAAAGGGTCAAAGGAGTTCCAGTCTTTAGTTCCACCAGTTCAGATTTACACAGCAGGGATATACCATACTAATTCTACAGAATCAAATCACAACATCTATTTTCATAATCTTCCTCTATATTCGAATTGCAACATTGTTACATTGACAAAGTTTTTAGTTTTGCTTTTCAAGACAGGCAGCAGGTGAGGCTAGTTTGACAACTGATGATTTTACCAATCATTCAATTCTTATAATGAGAACGTGAATTCTTACAAATACGCATTTATCTAAAAGATGACTGTGCTGAATATGAAATGGTTGTTGAAATTTGAAAAGAATTTCAGACCAAAACTGTAAGAGACGTGGCAGTGACTTACCAGGAACAAAATGAATTCGCTGCCTCTCGTGTTGAACCCTTCTCTGAGAGTCGGTCAGTCGCGTGTGCGTACGCCTACTGCCATTTTTATGCAGCAGGCTTATTTGCGTAAGAGAACAACGCTACCTGTTAAAAAAACGAGGTGAGTGGTCGTGGCGGACGACTGCTCGTCTAGGCTTCGGTGAGACTAGACGTAATGCTAAAAGAAAGCGACATCAATTTCTGGACAACCGACAAGCTATTTCGGCGGATATGGACGGCCGGTTTGATTTAAAAATTATTCCCGAGTTTGACAGGACTGGATCTGTGGTTGAATGGCTCGAGAAGTTGGAATTGGTGTGCGACCTACCGAGAGTGAAGCGGCTTGATCGTGTCATCCCTCTTTGCCTAACCAGGGGAGCCTTCGCAGTTTACCAGCAACTATCTGTGGAAGAGAAATCGGATGTGGCTCGAATAAAGGGAGCATTGATGACAGCATTTGCCCTTGATAAATTCATGGTGTACGAACAATTCGTTTATTGCGTCTGGGTGAGACCGTAGATATATATTTGGCAGATCTATGGAAGCTGTCCGTCCTTTTTGGAGTTGTACCAGACAATGCGATGGCATGTGTGTTCGTGCGGGGGCTTCCTGGTCCTGTGAAAAGGCTCCTGCGGTCCTCGGCCAGGGCGGATAATATGTCTCTTGAGGAGCTATTGGCCCGAGCTCGGGCAATCGTAAAGGTCGAAACAGCAGAGAGGGAACCAGTCATTGCTGCAGTGCAGCCCTCCCAGACTCCTCAAGCTTCACCAGACATAGGCCCACTTGTCATATGCTATGAATGTAATGGGCCCAATCCCTTTGCGAGGAACTGCATGAAGAAGCGAAGGGCAAATAACGCGCGTTGCTATCGATGCAACAAGACTGGTCATGTAGCCAAAAATTGTCCGGGAAACGGAGGTGGGGACGAGACTTCAGCGTCGGTCCACTCCCCAAAGAGCAAGTAAAATCGGTGCTACCCATCATTACTGTGTGTGTTATCGGGAACTGAATACCTACGTTGACACATTCACAGGTGCCGTGGATGTTTGCGCAGAAAAACTGGGAGACTGGAGACAGCAGGGTGCGAACGTGTCCATTCTGGACCTCAGGAAAGCATACCTACAGATCCATGTTGAAAAATCTCTGTGGCCATACCAAACAGTTATGTTTAAAGGGAAGCGATATTGTTTGACCAGGCTGGGGTTCAGCCTGAATGTAGCGCCCCTGATAATGCGAGCTGTGCTCAAGGCGGCGTTAGCACAAAATGAAACTGTAAATAGAGCAACGTCAGCATATATTGACGATATATATATCAACAAGGATGTGGCGTCAGCGGAATCTGTGAGGAAACATCTTGAGCTCTACGGACTGACGAGCAAGGATCCAGAGAAGTTACAGGATGGAGCCAGAGTGCTGGGGCTAGAAGTATGGAAGGAACAGGGTCGACTGCGATGGCGATGAGAGAGTAGAATGGTAAACGGCCCTAAGACTATGACACGGAGAGGTATTTTCTCAATGTGTGGCCAGCTGGTGGGACATGTCCCCGTGTGTGGATGGCTGCGAGTGGCGACAGGCTTCATCAAACGCCGAGCCACTGCTGTAATGCAAAACTGGGACGACAAAATTTGTGATGCTTCCCTGGAATGTATGATAACGGACACCCTCGCCAGGGCACAGCAACTGGATCCCGCACAGGGAGAATGGTGCGTGAATACGAAGGAGCTAGACGTATGAGTGGACGCGAGTTCGCTGACTGTAGGAGTAGCGCTCAAGGCTAAGGGAGCCATCATCGAGGACGCATGCTGGCTATGGCTGATAAAAAACACCCAGCATATCAATGTGGCTGAACTAGATGCCGTGCTAAAAGAAGTCAACCTCGCGCTAAAATGGCAGGCTACGGTATTACATGTGAACACAGACTCCCTCTGCATGTACCATTGGGTGACTAATGCCCTTACGGGAAAGTCTTGGCTGAACACCAAGGCTGCTAGCGAGATGCTCATCAGGCGATGACTTGAAACGCTAACTTCCCTTGTGAAAGAGTACAACCTTTCGGTTGACATAGCGCTGGTTAGATCCAACCAGAACCGAGCTGACTTGCTGACTAGAGTTCCCCAGAGGTGGTTCAACAATGTGAAGGAACTCGAACCTGTTCAACAAGTATGTGCTTTTGCCGTAGGAAACCTGAGCCCTGCTCAGTTAACTGAGATTCATCGACACAGCGGGCACTCTGGAGTTAAACGGACACTATATTTCGCACGTAGGATCAACCCGTTCATGTCAAAAGCAGCAGTGAGATCGGTTGTTTGGAGTTGTGAACAGTGTCAGTCAATAGATCCAGCTTCTGTGCGATGGCAGAAGGGAGAGCTCAGTGTACGTGAAACGTGGAGTTGTCTAGGCATGGACATCACGCACTATAACGGTCGCCATTTTTTGACTCTGATTGATTGCAGCCCCACACGAATTTCGATCTGGTGGCCGCTAGTTCGGCAAGACGCTGCACATGTAATCCGGCAATTGGAGTCAGTGTTTTTCAAACGTGGTGCCCCAGTGGAGATCCTGGCTGATAATGACACTGCATTCCGCAGTCAGCAATTCAAACAATTCACAGAAGAATGGGGCGGCCGATTCCGACCGTGCTGCGCGTACAAACCATCTGGAAATGGTATTGTAGAGAGGTGTCATCGGACAATCAAACGAATTGCTGCGCGAAAGAGCTGCCCTATCATGGAGGCCATGTATTGGTATAACGTCACTCCCAGGGATGACGTGTCTGCCTCTTCCGCACCCGCCAATCTGCTGCATTTGTACAAAATTCGAATAAAAGGAATTGACGTTGTGCCCTCGCCTAACCGGGCGACTTCAACTCGGTATAAAGAGGGGAGACGCAGTCTGGGTGTCAAAGTTTGTGAAAGGTCGTGTCATGGGGATAAACAGTCCGCAATCGGTAGTCATTGACGGGATACCGCAGCACGTGGGAGATGTACGTCCACTGCTCACTTCACTATTACCAGTGGATGATGGCGGTGATACAACGTCAGGGAGTCATGAATGGCAAGAACCAAGCTCCAGTGCAAGCAGCAGCGACGCCCCGTCTGAGAGTGAGGAAGAAGTAGACTTGACCCATATTGATCCCCCGGAATATGATTCAGACCAGGACACATCTGACAATTCAGCTGAGGAAGAAGACATGGTTATACCACTGCGAAGTAGTGCAAGGGTGAAACGACCAGCTGCTCACTGTCACTTATGCGATCATACAATCAGGGGGGAGTGTAATAGACATGACAGTGACTTACCAGGACCAAAATTAATTCACTGCCTTGCATGTTGAACCATTTTCTGAGAGTCGGTCGCGCATGCATACGCCTACTGCCATTTTTATGCGGCAGGCTTTTTTGCATAATAGAACAGCGTTACCTGTTAAAAAAACGAGGCGAGTGGTCGTGGCGGACTACTGCTCTTCTAGGCTTCGGTGAGACTAGAGACGTATTGCTGAAAGAAAGCGACATCAATTTCTGGACAACCGACAAAAATTTTAACAAGTTCTACTTCTCTTCTAAAAATACCATTTCAACAACCAAGAATTGCTGAGTTTTCTTTGATTTCTTCAACTAAATTCTGTCAACTAGTCTCAGTAATGCCATATACCAAGGTATTTTACTAGACATATTATCTACTATATAAGAAAGAATTAATGTTTGTGTGTGTGTGTGTGTTTGTCCTTCTATAAGGTATTGGTATCTAAATTTGCACATGATCTATATAGATAAAAAAATGATAGAAAAACTGTTCCTTGTGCAAATAAAAAGGATAATTCCAGCCAGATTAAGTGATAAGTCTCTGAAAGATGAAATTCATGTATCATAATTTCATTCAAGAATTTATTCCATTGCCCAAAACTTAACTGATGAGATTTCTTTGAGGATAACTTTTATTTGAACTCAAGCAAGTAATGCTGGCTAAATTAGATTTTAATAAAAACCACAACAGATTTATCTCCCTTTCAGATTCTCATATTAATTTGCTTTTTATTGAAATTCTCTTTGACATTTTCATGAATGCAGCTGTTTTGCTGCTGAGCCTCCAATTCGCACCATCTTTTCCGTACATGTGTGAACATATACATGTACGTATGTATGTACACAGGCTTCCCTCCCATTATTATGGCTGATAGTTTTTTGCTTGACAAAAAAATGACTTTTCTGACAGGCATTCCCTTCTTGGTTATTAATAATGATAAAAAGCACAACACAGACTTTAGTATTTTAATCTTTTTCATTTTGGAAGACATTAAATGTGTCATATGTTAGACGACATTTAATATTAAATCTTACTTTTATACATCATGATTACATAATAATAAATCTTTTTTTTTTACGACACAATAATGGATAATCAGTTTTTAGTAGATGTACTAATATCGACTGCAGTTGCCACAGAAATAGTCTTCACATATATTTTGCTTATTTGGATATTTAATCTTTCAACTCTTTAAACAATTTTTCTCCCAAATTCTTTTATGAATGAATTCATCTGAGTTAAGAATCAACGAGAACTGGGTTTTACAGTTAACAATGGGTCACGACCTATTCAGGAAAATATCCTTATTCTTGTTTTTTGCACTACATTTCAGTCAATTCTTCTCATATCAATACTAAGTCACAGTCATGTACCATGAATTGTATGAACTAGTATCTTCATCTTCATTATTTTTATCACTACATTTTAGATAAGTGCTTCCCAAACTTTTTTTTCACTTGGCTGCATTTTCAGAATGAAAATTTGCTTGTACCCCACCGAATTTTATGTGATAAAAAGTATATTTAAAAATAGAAAACACAGAGCGAGGGTTAAAGAGAGATAACTGCAGATTTGGTTCTAAAGCTTTGATTGTCTTTTAATCATTCTGCTTCATCTATAAACGCATGATGCGACATGGTTTGGGAACCAGTGTTTAGACAATTTTCATCAGCCCTCCTCAAATGAATAAGTTATTTGGAAATTTTTTAATCTTTTCAGTCTTTTCCTTTTAGTTAGATGGATTTTTTCAAGTTGGGCTGAATTATACATGAAAGTAAAGGTAAAAAGGTACTAACTTAACTATAATAATATAATCAACACAAACCAACTTGTGGAAGATGTTGATATTAACTTGTTGGAAAAATTAGTTGGAAGCGGACACAAGAAAAGAAAGGTAGTACGAGTCCAATAGGTTCACTAGGCAAAACAAATCCAGACATCTCGTCTTGATCTCCAATATGCCACTCACCATCCCAAAACGAAAAAGCAAACACTGTGACAGAGAGACAGTCTGGGACACACACACACACACGTATATTTTTTGTTTTATTGAAATTGGAGTAGATTTGAATAGCGAAATTAAATCAGAGCACTTTGTTTACTGATGGGGAAATCTGATCTAGGGCAGAAGTTGTAACCATTGAATCTGGGTGATCAGAAGACAATGGTAATGATCGAAATAATTTTTTTATCAATTAAAAATTGAAATAGAGCTGAGTAAGTTATAAGGAACTTTGGAATTCACATGATTTTGGTTGAAGCCGCCAGATATCTATGATAATCGCGTGCGAAGTAGTAGGGCCGAGGGTCAGTTATGATCAGCCGGGTTTATCTATATAAACGCGTAGTTATGCTGAAAAAGAGAGTTTTGGCTCGTCTGTCTTCGAGTGCAGTCGAGCTGGGTGGAGAGATGTCGGAGATTGAAAATGAGCAGAGTTGAGTTGGAGGCTCAAAGAAGTAAGAAAGTGACGTCAGAGATTGGAACAAAACCCCTGCTAACATGTGCTGTTGATATAAGTACGAAGAAGCGAATTACTTCCTCCAACATCTAAGACTACTACTGCTACTATTATTACTACCACTGGGAACGGAAACGTCGAACAAGCTACAGTCATCAAAAAGGGTTAAAATGAAGCCACCTCTCTCCTTTAACGAAATTACACGAAGTATTTTCTTTTGTTTTGTTGATCATCGTTCATATACAAGAGACTGGAAAAAATTCTTGAAGAGAGAAGAGAGAATTGGCCCGGGGCGAGTGTTGGGAGGAGGAACGCCACTATCACTTTAAGCCCCGCACAGAAATCTTTATCCCTCCATCGCAAGAGTCATATATCGTTCTGAGACGATTTAACAAGTTAATCACATACACTCTCTCTCTCTCTGTCTAGAATCCAGTGTATGAGTTTTTACGATAAATACTTATCTTTTCTGTAACCCGTTTCTTTTCTCTACTATTCTTTTCTGCTATATAAAAGACATTAACAATTCAACCATTGAATAGTTGTTTGTCCGGCTTTCTGCAGATATTAATTTTTGTTTTGCTGCATACTAAATTTCTTAGCGCAGACTCCCTGTGACTCTAGCCGTGTCTACATCTTCAGTCGACCATCACTTCTGCTTTCTGGATCAAACAAATCACAACATGGGCAGGAAGCAGGATTAAACCAGCGAACCGGTCGAATAATCTACGGATGCTCAGGGGACCTATGGACACTCCCTTAAGTTCAGTTAGGACTGAGTAGACACCTCAACCCAGAGAGTAAGATGCCGGAGGTTGAGGGGCTGGGACGAAAGTGCTAGAAACCAACTTGTGGAAGATGTTGATATTAACTTGTTGCAAAAATTGGTTGTAAGCACACCCAGGAAAGGAAAGCTAGTACGAGTCCAATAGGTTCACTCGGCAAAACAAATCCACACTTCTTGCCTCAATCTCTAATATGCCACTCACCATCCTGAACGACAATCTCAACACCTGTTAAATGAGCATACCCTGTTTTTTATACACCTGACCCAGCCATCACTCAGCCAATGAGCACCCAGAACCAAAAGAAATGGCTACAAGTGACCTCGATCAACATGAAAAGCTGTCTGATTCATCATCCGTCTGAAGCTTATCAATCCGCCGTCTCCAGTCCCTTGCTGTACATAGACGCAACTCTGGCTCTTTTGGGTTTCCAAGGTAAGTCACCGCTACATAACTGAATATGTCAAATGAAAAATCGTCAAAAGTATTACCTAAGTTTTTCTTGTGCATCAAAACATCAACAGAGAGTTATTTTTGCATCTGTGCACATGATCTTCCATTTATGTGATCTCTCCCCACCCCTGAGGTATTAAGAGATTTCAATAGCAAATATTTAAAAAGTTATTAAATATTTTGCCCAAAATGAGAAAAACTGTTTGTATTTTAGACATTTTAAGATATAGCAAAATCTAATCCCTTCCGAGAAGATTCCTTATGACAGAGAAGACAACAAATGCATTAAGTCAAATGAATGTTAGATACGCAATTAAAAGATTTGAAAACGTTGAAGATATAGTGTTAGGCAAAAATAAATTTTTATCAATAAAACTAAAAATAAAACTGATTCCAGCATTGAAAGAGTAAAATAATTCAGAACTGAAACGAAAAACACTGAACAATGAATCTCGCTGGTACAACCAACCAGATGCCATTATAGAAATGGTCGACGTTGGTGTTCTATATGATTTTTATTTTCAAGCACTTTTAACATTTTGCAATGTTGTTTCATATTGACAAATAAACTGTCAAAAGATTGAAATGTTTACATTGACCCCGTAACCTATCAGTACCTTTGATTAACATTCCCTAAATGGTACTCTGCTGAAACATCAATGAATTTTGTGATTATCAATTTTTATTTTATTATTTATATTATTATTATTTTATTTAGCAAAGTTTAGAGAAACACTAAGATGGAAAAATCAATTTAGAAAATTAATTTTATCCATTTGGAAACTGTAAGATTTGAAAGTTAGAAATAACTGCCAGAAAACTCATTAAAACTGAGTCATATTTGATGTTTTAGGTGACCTGATCATCTCCCCACCCCTAAATTCAAAGAGTTGACAGAGATGGAACAAATGATGGGTTTGTCTCAGGAAATGATTCCAATTCCTCAAACCAATGAAAATTCTTTTAATTTCTGAAATATAGCAACAACTCTAAGTAGAAGCTTTATTTTTAATTCAACTTCAATGTTGAAAATGTTTATTTTATTAGTGGAGGGTTACAAGTGAGCAAGAAGAGGGGATGGCTTATTTCGTGACTACAAATGCCAAATACAATTAAAAATAAATTGGCAATGTTTCTTGGGTAAAAGAGACTGTGTGATTCATTTAAATCTCTGCCTCAAAGCACAACCCCCCGATTGCTAAAAGGCATCATGGAGAAAACATGTCATTATGGACAAGCGTGAAATATGAGGCTTGGATGCCTTGCTGTTCTTATTCAAACAACATAATGGTAGCAGACAATCACAGAAGGGTTCCAGTGACTTTAGACCTATACAAGCCAGGAGAGTATATCATGCCATCAACCTCAGAAATTAGCAGCTTTTGGAAAATTCCAACCAAAACTGACATAGAAAATATCTAATTCCCCAAACATCTGAAATGCATAAACCTGAAAATTATCTAAGAAAGAAAATACAAACAGAATATATTTGTATTCAGTAGTGAATGGTCTGTCAGCAAGAACTCCAAGAGCAGAAACCTCCATATTTGAGACAAAGACAGGGGAGAGGAAAATAAATTCTTTTGTTAGATGGAAGGAAGTGTAGTTCTACTCTTAAAAATGGCATTCTTTATTGCCATGCACAATACTTGGCCAGTAATGTAGTTAAGAAAATCTATAAGTAATTTGATAAGCAAACAATAAAAATACTAAAAGATATCTATTTGGACTAATTTAAGATGACACATGTCATAGCCTTTGAAACAATTAGCTCCAGTTAACTTGTAGCAGTTCACTTACCTATCTTCTTCCTTACTGAAGCAGACATGCCCTCTAACTAGAAACAGCCAATTGAAAATATTAAATTTGATTTTTATAATCGTCCTGCTGTCAAATCAAGATATAATTGAATGTGAAGCTGGATCTGTGACAATTTTCAAGGTAAAATGCTTGAGACCTTAATGGACAGTCTTGTTTAAGCATCTCATATCACAGGGCCTTCTTTCAGGCAAGCAATACAGCGTTCACTTCCCAAGGTCAACTGCTGATATATTAATAATTATTGCTGAGAATGTATCAAGCTTTATTTAGATAAGAATAGTAAATCTTGGGCTGTTACTTTGGGCATCTCAACAGGGTTTGGCATACAAGTCTGCTTCACAAGTTGAATTTCCAGACAAATTTTTTAACTGATTCAGATATTCTTATCAAATAGCAAAATGAAAGTTGTCCTGAATGGCCTCTCTTCTAGATCTATTTGTACTAATGCAGGTGTCCCCCAGAGCTCTATCCTTGACCTACTTTGTTCTTAAATTTCACCAATGACCTTCTTGATGTCATCATTGCTCAACTTGATATCAATACAAATGGCACAACTATTTACTCCTCTCTTGATAGTAAATCTGATCAGTTCGATAAGATCATATTGGCAGCTGTTTTAAAATAAATGACCTACCGTCTGTCATTAACTGGATTGGCATGTAAACTTTAAATCCTCCAAAACAAAACTTCTATTAATCACCTGAAAGACCCCTTTCTGCCTCCCATCAGCATGGCTGATGCTAACCTCCATGTGAGTGACACATTGCACCTTCTCAGGCTAACATTCTTGGCTGACATGAAGTGGAAAGATTATATTGAATCTATTGCTAGGTCAGCTGCTAAGAAACTAGGTTTACTGTGTTGTGCTAGAATCTGTCTTATATATTTATGTTTCTATGCTTTCAATATTTGCTGCCACATATGGTCAGCTGCTCCTGCTGTAGATTTAAAGATTCTTGATAAAATCTAAAGAAGAATCAGCAATATAATTGGTCCTGACCAGGCATCTCAGTTTCAGTCACTTTCCCACTACCTTAATGTTGCTTCCCTGTGCCTTTTCTATAAATAGTGTCATGGTAATTGTTCGGATGAACTTTCCTCTATGGAAACCTAGACTTTATGAATTTAAGCACAGTACAAAATTGAGAATGCATGGCGGAGTAATGGATAGTGGCTCCGATTGAGGAATCAGAGAGCTGAGTTCGAATTCCAGTTGAATCTGTTACAGTCACTTACGTGCTAATACCCTTGGGAAAGGTATGAATCCTCTTCTCCCTCCAGCTATGGGTAAATAGCAGGACAGACTAGATTCTATAGCCTTGGATAGCAACTGGTCTACCGCAGAAAGAAATGGTAAACTACTGCAGGAAAAAATAAACCTCATCAGTCATGTATCGAAAGATACATGATCGCATAAGCATGTATCATGCATGGCACATGACTCATCATCACTAGATTGACAGCAAGGTCTCGTCATTTCACACTTCAAATGGCTAGATGTAACTGTAAGTTCTACGCTAACAGTTTCTTTTCTCACACTTCTTGCTTGTGGAACTCTCTTCCAAGCCCATGCTTTGTAGCTAACTTTGATCTTCAAAAATTTAAATGCAATGTCAATTGTTATCTACTGTCTTCTTGATTACACTTCTATTGTTCTTGTTTTTTAATAATGTTTCTCTTTTTTTCTTATTCTTTCACACTCAGTAACCCCCTTGTGTCTTAGTGGCTTTACTGCCTTGCATTGGGTGAGATGATTAAAAAAAATACATAAATAAAATGAAAATTGCAATTACAGTTAAACCAAGTATGTTTAATTCTGGCAAATTTTGTGATGAAAAGTGAATGATTTTCCCCAGTGGTCAACAACCTTGATACATGCAATCCTTATTCTTGGTGAAACATAGGAAGAATTGCAGACAGTTTACACGATGTCATTTGGATGGGTTGGTTGATTACGGGATACTTAATGCCGAAATCTAAATATTTTGTACAGAATTTTATACTTTCAGGGTTCAGGTATGTTTTTTAGTTATATAGTTTGTAGATTATAAAATGTACTGTTGATAACTTTACTATAAAAATGTATTTTTATATTTTTTTAGTGGTGCATTGATTGTCATTTTGCTATAAAAATGTTTTTGGGGTCATTTTATTATAAAAAATTTACTGTTGTTTTTTGTTTGGGGTTCCTAACAGGTGCTACCACGCCCAGGTAAGGATGAACCTGAGAACAAAAGCAATTAAAATATGTATCTCTTGCTCCTCAAAAACTCCAATCTCCCAATCAGAGGCCTTACTGCCAAATGTAGTTTACAAAATATGATTGTTGTGAGCAAAATACGCGACATCATGTCTGAAAACGTCCACGCATTGCATGCGTATGGTGTTGCAGAGCGCAGTTGGGGGGAGGGAGAATTGGCGGAGTGTGCCTACACATATGTAAGTCTCTCCAACTCAACCAATCGGCTGCTTCGTCATGGCCTATAAGATGAGTGTGTCTGAAGGCTTTGGCAGTCGGGGTTGAGGGAGCCGACGAGGACGACGAGAGATGCCTGCCCTGTTCCAGCAGGTCCTTTTAGGCATGACGGCTACAAGCTATTTTCGGCAATTACGGCTTTTGATCCTAAACTGATGCCGCTATTTGATGGAAGTGATTCTGGACAGTCAGTTATCGAGTGGATAGAGAAGGCAGAATTGATATGCCAGCTTAGCAGCGTAAAGCGTATTGAATGTGTGGTTCCTATGTGTCTATGAGGTTGTGCATATGCAGTGTACCTGCAGCTCAGCGAAGAAAAGAAGAAAGACTTTACCTGCATCAAAAATGTTTTGTATACGGCATTTGCTCTGGACTCCGTTACAGCTTGGAAGCAATTTGTAGCATGCCACTTGTGCCCAAGTGAGACTGTCGATGTCTTTTTGGCCGAATTGCGTTTAACTTTCAGTTCTGGTTGGTGAAATGATGGATAGAAGTCTGATGTGTGCGTTTATCGCTGGAGCATGCCAAGGAATTGCTCCGAGCCTCTTCCCAGTTAGACGATATGGACATTTCACAAGTGCTAGCTTGAGCAGACGCTATACTGAAGAAAAGTCCTGCAGATATTGAGCAAGCAGCAGTAGCTGCACAATCATCGTGTTGTCAGGCGAAGGAAGTTGATGCACAAACAAAATGCTATGTTTGCGGCCAGCTCAATCCCTTGGCACACGACTGTGTCTCGCGACGCGAAACATCAAGGAAAGAGAATACTGAACCCCAAAGACTGGTCTTGTGCTATCGGTGTAAGCGGCGGGGAGATATTCCCCAAAACTGTCCGGGAAATGGGCAGGGGGATGTGGCTTTGGCGCCAGCTTTATCCCCAGATCCTCTTTAAATAGGACGCTATCTACAATGACTGTACAGATCGATGGAATGAGGCGCATGGTTCTTGTGGATACTGGTTGCACCCAAACACTCATATGCAAAGCATGCTGCCAGGCGTGGGAGAGAAAGGAGGTACACATCCTGACTGTAGGCGTGAATACCCTTAGAGTTGGGGGTGGTCCAGCTTGGCATAAGCAACAGACCCTCTATTGACATAGAAGCTCTGGTCGTGGACGAGGAATTACTCGGATTTGACTAGTTGCTTGGGCTGGACGCAATCAAACAGCTGGGTAGGATGTCCATGTCTAGCACTGGTGAGGTAAAATTTCCCCAATGTCACAAGCCAATCTGCACTGCCATCACCGTCAACGAGCCCGATTTCCAAGCAGAGTTTGATGCTGACAGACGGATATGGATCGTGGAAGTGGTCCGGTGTTCAGCCGCCAGTTACATTAAAAAACAGGCAGTCAGAATATCCTACTCCTGAGCAACTTCGGGCTGAGTACAACCGAGAACTGCAAACTTGGATACAAAACAGCAGGCTGCTTCCATATCCTGAAGACAAGCTTGGTCCCCCAAAGGGTCTGATTCCTCTAATGGCCGTCCTACAGGAAAACAAACAAAAGGTTCAGGCTGTCATGGACTACCGCAAGCTCAATGAGCATGTAGATGCATACACTGCCAGTGCAGATGCATATGCACACAAATTAAGAGAGTGGCGACAGCAAGGTTCAGACGTTGCTGTGTTGGACTTGCGCTGGGCCTATTTGCAAGTTCACATTGAGAAGTCCTTGTGGCCATTCCAGACAGTAGAAATCAAGGGGAAAAGATACTGCTTCACTTGCTTGGGGTTTGGGCTTAACGTGGCACCCCTGATAATTCAGCCCATCGTTAACACTGTGGTTGCGCAAGATGAGAACATCAACAAAGCTACATTTTCATACATTGACGATGTATTCGTCATTGAGAACATATGTCCTGCATCCTGCATAAAAGAGCACCTTGAGAAGTTTGGGCTTAGATGCAAGGATCCAGAGCAGTTACGGAGTGGCACACGCGTATTAGGAGTGCATGTCTGGGAAAAGCGCAACAAGCTTCAGTGGAGTCATGGAAGTAAGTTGCCGATGTTGCCCGATGACCTAACACGTCGAAATATTTTCTCTGTCTGTGGGAAATTGACAGGACATTTTCCAGTGTGCGGCTGGCTACGTATTGCGACTGCATTCATAAAGCGTAGAGCAAATGCTGTGACAACTGGATGGGACGATAAAGTATGAGACCCCCCACCCCCAGATGTTGGCGGACGTTTTTGCCAGAGTGGTGCAAAGAGATCCAATGCATGGGGACTGGTGTGTTGATGGACAGGACGTCACTGTACGAGTGGACGCAAGCTCATTAGCCACTGGTGTCATTGAGAGCAGTGGAGCCATGGCTGAAGATGCTAGTTGGCTGTGACCAATGAGTGAGGATAAGCACATCAACAAGGCAGAACACAATGCTCTCTTATGGAGGCATAATGTGACACCACAAGACGACACCACTGCTTCAACAGCGCCATCAAACTTAATTTATAGCTACCGCACTCGTGTGAAGGGCATTGATACCACACCACCACCTGCTGACGTCACAGGTTCTGTAACATCCACTACAGGAGATGTTGTTTGGGTGAAGAGACCGCATGGGCGGTGTACAAAAAGGTTTGAGGTGGGGAAAGTGACGAAAGTCTATGGCCCTCATTCAGTCCTTGTAGATGGACTACCACGCCATGTAAAAGATGTTCACCCGATGCGTGGGGTGGAGACTACCAAAAGCCATGATAACACCTCAGATGAAGAAACCTCTATGGTGTATGAGAGGCAGATGCAGGAAGACACAACTTCAACAGAAAGTGCAAGTGGCACCCTCAAACGAGATCAACTCAGCGATACAGCAGAGGAAAGTACAACTGAGGAAATAGCCCAGCCCGCTCCACTGAGACGAAGTAGCAGGATAAAGTGACCTGCACCGTACAGATCAGGGAGGAGTGTGAATGTCGTGAGCAAGATATGTGACATCATGCCCAAAAATGCCCACTCATTGCATGCATATGGTGTCGCAAAGGGAGAATTGGCAGATTGTGCCTACGCATATGTAAATCTCTCCCATTCAACCAATCGGCTGTTTGTCATGGTCTATAAAATGAGTGTGTCTGAAGGCTTTGACAGTCAGGGTCGAGGGAGCCAATGAGGACGACTGCCCTGTTCCAGCAGGTCCTTTTTGCCATGATGGCTACAAGCTATTTCGGCTATTATGGCTTTTGATCGTAAACAGATACCGCTATTTGATGGAAGTGATTCTGGACAGTCAGTCATTGAGTGGATAGAGAAGGCTTTGGCAGTTGGGGTCGAGGGAGCCGACGAGGACGATGAGAGATGACTGCCTTGTTCCAGCTGGTCCTTTTTGGCATGACGGCTACACAAAAGAAGCACCTTTGGAAGACATTCCTAAGGAGAATGAAGAGCTTTCTTCAAATCTTTAAATGTAACATGGAGGATGGAAAGTTACTTACACTTTGTCAACCTATGACTGGACTTCAATGAGTTCTCACGTCAACCTATGACTGGGGACTTATCAACATCTTATTAGAGAAGAACACGATAAGGAAAAAAAAATGGGAAAAGAAAACACTGAATTTAAGAGGCTTATATAATAATATGACTCCATCTGAAAAGATAAAAAGAATGCCTTGTCAATGTTGGTGAGAACAAATCTATTGGGATAAAAAAGATCAGAGATTTAATAAAACAGTAAGAAAAAATGCTCCTGTTGTAACTGAGTTATCAAAAACAACAGAATTGGTTTCACAACAAATTTATTACTTTTTTGTTTGTTTTTTTTTTTTTTAACGGCATCTCAACCTCAATGGGTTATTTAATGCCGACAACATTTTTAGGATAGATTCGTATGAATAGAATATGCATTCTTTGGTTTAGATTGTTTTGGTTTATTTTGTTTTACGGCATATTAACCTCAATGGGCTATTTAATGCTGGCAACATTTTTAGGATAGATTCGTATGACTAGAATATGTATTCTTTGGTTTATTTTGTTTTATGGCATATCAATCTCAATGGGTTATTTAATGCCAACAAGATTTTTATTGCTAGTAATATTTTAAAAAAAAATATATTGCTAGTAATATTTTTTTTAAAAATATATTGCTAGTAATATTTTTTTTAAAAATATATTGCTAGTAATATTTTTTTTAAAAATATATTGCTAGTAATATTTTTTTTAAAAATATATTGCTAGTAATATTTTTTTAAAAAATATATTGCTAGTAATATTTTTTTTTTAAAAGTATTACTGATAATGTTTTTTTTTTCAAATATGTATTGCTGGTAATAATTTTTTACAAAAATGTATTGCTGGTATTAAAACTTTTTTATTATACTTTCATAGTGTTTTGACCTCAGTCTGAGACTCTACCACCCCAGGTCAGGGTGGACCAGCAATTGAGGCGGTTCCACACTCTTCAAAACCTCCTTGCTGTTGGATGTAGTTTATCGTCTTACCCAAGATGCTACCTTTTGGTACATGGAATAAAATGTAAAATTGAAACTACGAAAGAGAATGTTTATCCATAAATGACTGTTTTCAGTAAAAACTACTCTGCTCCTCCTCCTCCTCCTCTTAATGTAGGAGTATTTTATGTCTTTTGTCTGACGGCTGAGGCCAAACTTGTAGGGAAATATTCTCCCTCATAACAGGTCCCAAAAAGAAGGCATGACTGGGTAGAAGCAGTCACACACTAGAAAGTATGCAAACAACTTGGAGTTAATCATGTAGACAAATGTTATCATCACTAGTTAAAGGTTTTGGTCTTCAAAATAAACCCAGCAAAAATCATAAAAGAGTGTGGGATTTCACTATCTGAAGTGAAGACTTTCATCTAACGAAGAAGACCAGATCAGATAATCAAGAATGAAGGAAAATGGATCTGCCAAATTGTAGACATGGCTGTGATATTGGATCACACAGCAGACCTGAAGAAGAATGAGAAATTAGAGAAATACCAGGATCTTGCTTGGGAGCTGAGGAAAAAGTGGAAGATGAAAGTTAGATTCATGACCATAACAGGAGGTTTTATTGATTGATTTTTTTATGGCTTCTCAACCTTTTGCAGGTGATTTAAAGATGGAAAATCTTTTGAGATTGTAGGAATTTCCTGGAGATAATAATGATTTACTGATAGTTCTACCAATTCCTACCTGCAGTGAGAAGAGATGGATTCATATCTTTGCCAAGAGTATTTGCATGAAAGTGATTACAACAAATCCGACTGTAATTAGAACTCGGCTCTCCAGTTCCATGCTCGGAGCCATTATCCATTACACTACCTGGATGTCCAATCTTACAGCACGTGGTATTCCCAAGTATCCACCCATTTAGATACTGACCAGGCGCAACATCACTTAACTTTGGTGATCATAAGAGAACTGGTGCACATGAGACTGTCCAAAAAATCCCTGATGAATTGGTAATCTGAGGAAAGGTTAAGAGTGTATAGTCCACAGTAATTCTGAGAAGGGTGCTGAAGATTTGAAGAGATTTACTGCCATTCAATCTTCAGTAATAAATACCAGATATCTTGTGGGAACATGCCAATTCTTGGACAATGACGACGACGACGACGACGACGATGAAAATAGCAAAAACCAGAAGAAGGAAACAATAAAAAGAGAATGTTGTCTAAAATTTTAAAATCCATAAAGACCATTCCTTCCAGCAATGAAGATTGGATAGAACTATAATTGAAAACGAATGAAGAGTTCTCCAAGAAATTGAAGTGTTGGTACTGGCAGGCCATGGATTGAATCTGAAGGAGATGGGAAATTGAAAACTACCCAAACACTGCCCAAGGGACCCAGAAAAATTAGAATGTGAGAGTAAATTATGTTTATAATAACATAATCAGAGCAATGAAACAGTTAAGAATGAAACTACTTTGTGGCTGAGGTAGTTGCAGGTCTTCTTCTTATACCAGTGTTCAGGGGCATCTCGGTGTGGTGTAATGGTTAGCAAACTTGTCTTGCTAAAACAGTTACAACTGGAGTGTGAGGTCAATCCTCACTGGGTGCCCCGTACTTTCGGCCTTGTGCCACATCTAAGCTACACTTGGAAAATCACTATACCAGTGTTCTGTGTTTGATCCCAAGTAAAAAGTTAGAGTTTTGAATGCTGATTTTCAAGGTATGTAGACGTTTCCCCTATATTTTATAAATAGAGACATAAACGTGGATTCAATATCAAAGTGGATTCAATACCAAAAGAGACAGAGAGAGACAAAAGCACAAATCAAATAATAATAATAATACACAGTTACATAAATAATAAATAAAAATTATAATAAGAATTTGATGATGGAGATAATTTTTATAAATATCAACCAGGAGTGATCCTTGTCTTTTGTCTGTCCTTAATCCGTCTTACGCATGAAGTAAACAATAAATGGATACACAGTCAAACAAGAACGTATTTAATCATCTACTCTAGATGGATGATCTCAAACTCTTTGCCAAAGATGACAGTGAGTTGAAGGGTCTCCTCAATACTGTGAAATGTTTCAGTGACAACATCAGTATGGATTTCGGATTAGATAAATGTCCAGAAGTAACATTCAAGAAAGGGAGAACTACAGAAAGACACTCTATAGATCTCGATTTTGTCACAAAGATCAGAGAACTGGAACAAGAAGCCTATCGGTACCTAGCAATTAGCAAAGGAGCATACCCAAACAAAGGAGAAAGTAAGGAAAGAATACTCCAAGCATTTGTGTCTGATGTTAAATAGCGAATTAAATTCACAGAACAGAATATCAGCCATAAATGCTTTGGCTATCTCTGTGGTGCAATTCAGTTTCAACATCCTTAATTGGACCCTAACTGACATTAAGTGAATTGATGTGAAAATGAGAAAGCTTCTTACCAGCCACTGCACGCATCATCCTAAGGCTGTTGTTGATCCTCTGTATGTGCCCAAATCCGAAGTAGGCAGAGGATTAGTTCAACTAGAACTGTCTTACAAAACCCCAACAATCAGTCTTCAAAGATACCTGGAAATTACAGAATGGATGATGACCTGTACCAAAGAACATGAAAGAAGTGAGAAACTTTATGCAGTAAGAAAGTTTTCAAATTCAAAAGGGAATTTCAAGTGGGTGAAGAAAAGCAAATAAACTATAATGCGCCTATTGCAGTGGCAAAGAACCAAAAAAAGAAAGCAAATGCAATATATCAAATGCAGAAACAAGATAAGCCTCTTCATGGCCAATACTCTGTCATACCAAACAATCTGATGTAGACAAACATCAGTGGCTACATAGTGCAAAAGTTAAAAGATGAAACTGAAGGTTTTATTCTTGCAGCACAGGACCAATGCGCTTGCTAACTAAAAATTACCAAGCACACATACTGAAAAATTGTGTTAATCCAAAATGCAGATTCTGTAATATTTAAAAACAATTAACCATCTTGTAACTGTACTGGCACCCATGTCATGAGAGATTGGGCCAATATCTGCATTGGAAAATATGCAACTTTTACGGAAAGGAAACTGCAAGGGATCTCTGGTAACACAAGACTTAAAGAAATACAAAAAATTGTACTCATAGGTACAGGTCACACCTTAAAAAGGGCTTTATCTACGTAAAATGTGTGTGATCTTAGGTTTGCTTTTATTTTTTTTCTAAAAAATGTGCTCAGTAGAAAATGTCATGAAGCCATTTCTGAGCTTAGGTCTCTGGTTGGGACCTGAAAAGAAATGAGTAAACAACAGAAATAATAATAATAATAATACACAAGTAATAAATAAAAATAAAAATAATAAGATATTGGATCATGAAGATAATTTTTATAAATATCAACCAGAAGCTATCCTGAAAAGAAAAAAAAGAGGATTTAGTTTTCAATTCAAATGGATTATCTTGGCCAGGCCAGGAAATCATTTTAATCTTAATCTTAAACAAAGACTAAATATTTCTAGCAAATCACAGAATGAAACAGATGATGAACCAGAAAATAAATTGTGGAAATTGAATGTGGCAATTGTACCCATCATTATTGGCGTAACTGAGATAGTTTAAAAAAAAGAAAAAGACAAACTAGAACTGGATATTTGAGAAAAAACTGAATGAATCAAGATGCTATGATAATAAAATCTGAAAGTATATTGAGGAGAGTAGTGTATTATTTGAAAACCACTTACATTAAGTGAGTGTGAAAGTGAATGAGTATAAAATGATAATAATGCATGAGTAGTGAAAAATATTTAGGGCCTTGGAAAGAATTGCTGCACTTTTTTTATATATTGCCAGAGACAAATGCAAAATGAAAAAAAAAATATTTTGTAAAGAATATGATTGTTTTGCATACATCCAGGTAAATGCAAATAAAATTTTTGCTTTTTCACGTGATTCAAAAAAAATGTAAGCTGTTCCTATAATTTGAAGAAATATTTAATGGAAACAACATTGTTATCCACTAAAATCAGATAAAGCTTTTTTGTTGTCGTCTTTTTCTTCAAGAATGAAACAAAAGACGCATTTATTTGGACAAAAAAATTGAGTAAACATAATTGAGTCTCTAATAAATCAAATGAACAAAAGTCTTTTTTTTTTGGTATTTTATTGGTGGAACCATTGAAATCACTATTTACTTATTACAATGCTGAAGGGTAAATCACTCCAGTTCTGAAATGAAAATAGCAGGATTTAAGAATTCAAATCTCAAAAATGAATAAAAAAAATGATACCAAGCAAGTATATTCTGTGGTTAGACCTCGTGCAAATAAAATCAATTTTCTTTGTGTTTGTTAAAGAATAACATAATGGGTTTCAAACTGTGAGAAGCTTCGGTCGCAAAAACAAGATGAATACCGCAGTAAAATTAAAAAAAGAAAGAAAAAAGGATGCTTCCAAAATATGGTGACATCAAATATATAACACAACATTTTATACCAGGAATTGTTTTATGGCGTTACATAGTAAATTTTTAAAATTAAATTGGAAGCTTATTTTCCCACAAGGAAAAATATCATGCAAGATATCATTTGAATAAGTTGCTATTAAGGGAAGAAAAAAAAAGCCTTGAAAAACAAATGTTTTCTGTATGACAGAAAATATGAATGCCAAAATTACTGACAAGGGATTTTTTAAATATTTAGAAAATTATTTAGCTGAACGTATTTTGTAATTACAGATAATTTACTAAGTAAAAAAAAAACAAAACAAACTACCTGCTCTCCATGCAGGTAAATAATATTACTACAAAATAACATTTTCATAAATACCCATTTCTATTAAGGAATGCCCTTTATGCAATTTGAATTTAAAAAGCATTATTTGTAGTTCTTTTTACTTTTAAATTGGACCAAGCAGTTTCATAAAATCAAATTTTTTGCATAGAATGAGAGAGAGAGAGAGAGATTCATGCATAAAATAACATATTTCGCTGGATTGATTTGAGTTTGTGACCCTGAGTTTCATGCTATTTGCGATCATCTGACAATCGCAAATAGTGTGAAACCCAGAGTCACAAACTCACATCAATCTAACTAAATATGTTAACTCTATCACTGATATTGAGCACTTTCCAATAAGTACCGCACATATATTAAATAATATATATAAAAAATTGCATATATACACACACACACATATATATATATATTGATTGATTGATATATATGCATACAGATTAATTAGACTGTGTAGTCTGTCCCAATGTTTGTTTTTTGTATCAACTCTGAAAATGTTATGCCTCTTTATGAACAAATATATTTTAAGTGTTCCTTGTCTATAATTTAAACAATTTCTTCAGACCTCCTTTCTTCAAGACTGTATATAAGTACAAAAACATATTAAGCAATTATTATTAATATATATATATATATATATATATATATATATAAATTGGACAGAGTCCGACAATTTATTTAAAGACATTTTTGATATGTTTAACGTTCTTTTTATAGATACAAGTATTTAAGCAAATGCTCTGTTTTATAATAAACAGTATTAAATAACATTTACCGGCCTGAATGTCTGAGAAATTTTCATAGAAAATTTTTGTTCCCTGACATTATATATATATATATATATATATAAAATGGTTTCTCAAAGGAAAAAAAAATGCAGAAGAGTCAATTACAACTTTCTTTCTGCCAGCAGTTTCACTTTGAGACTGCCTGATTTCCATCCATCCCAAACTACCTGATGTAACATTATTTGCTCCTCGAGGCTGAGTGTCATCAACATGCTGCTTTGGCACCAGCCACAGTGGAATTCAATTGAATCATTCAAAGATAAAACACAATTGACATCAAAACTATTTTTTCTTCCTGTTTGCTTATCAGTTTGTCTCATGACAGTTGGTGAGTCTACCTCCGATTTGCTTCAAGGGCCTTTCTTCCATATATTTTCCGACAATCTTGTGAGAACAGCAATCCATTGGAGAACTGAGGAATTAGATTAAATTGTTTGTAAGTGATGAATCAAATCTCAATCTCTTTGTAGTCAAACATTTGTAAAATTCCCAATCCGCAAGACATAGATGAATGGCTTCCTCATACACTAAACTAAGTTTTGTAATAAGTTGGCAAATATAATTTGGAGGTGTAGTTGGTTTAACGGTTAATAGTATGCATATTGGAATCAGTTCAAACTTCAGCTGGACATTTAGTATTCACTGCACACTAATAGCTTGAACCCATTTCTCCCTAGCTATGCATAAATAACAGGGCAGTTGAAGAAGTAAGACAGTCTGGCTGCATAAAAATTCAATTGCTACTGAAATCCCAGCAATGTGATTAGGCATTATAGCAGTCCTATGGATCTGCAAGGAGTCTATGGAAATTTAAAAAAGGGAATAATTTAATTAATATCATCATTGGAGCATTAAACATTGGCATATTAAAGATTTAAAGAGAAATACTTAAAAACAGAACGAAACTCCATTGTAAATGATTTCAGATCATTTATTTTAACTTGAATGTAGCCATTTTTTAAAAGTTTTGAATTGAACACTGTTGCATACACTCTTCCATCCCAAACTTGTATAGTGATTTTCCAAGTGTAGCTCAGATGTGGCACAAGGGCGAAAGTATGGGGCACCCAATGAGGATCAAACTTAATAATCAGTCATAATTGTTCTAGCGAGACAAGCTTGCTAACCATTACACCATTTCAAGTTGCCCTACCAAACTTGTATATGTAATGAAAATATAGCCACTAAATGTAAATGAAAATCTTTTTTTTAATTAATTATTCCACACATACATATTTTTTCCAAATATTATTTTTAAATTTTTACAAATTTTTTCCTTGATCTTACAAGAATTCGAAACAAATATCACTTTAAGAGAAGCTCAAATCCATATCCTATATTGCAGAAACATTGGTAGGAAAACTATGTACCACTTTATCCATTAAAGACATGGGCCAGACATTGTGTTCTATCTCTAATACATCTGCAACTGCCTTCATTCAGATTTATTCTACATTTTTGGGGAGACTCATCAGTATCGGTAGCATTACATGAAGTTATTAGCAGTTCTTACATTATCTTCATTATTCTACATATTTTTTTTTACAAATATCGTTATCTTTTTACTGTTTTCTTTTTGAAAAGTTTTTGGTTGATCTATTCTTTAGCCTTTTGCTGGCTGGGATAAGAATTTTTAATTACATTATAAAAAATGACACATATGAATATTCTTCACAGTTTAAAAAGCTGCCAATTATTTCATTGATATGATTTGAAAGCAATTTTAAAAATAATATATCACCCGTTATAATAAATTGATATAGAACATGTTGCGTTGTAGCAAGGAGGGTGTCGACATGGAAAATAGAAATCTGTCGTAATCCAATAGTGTCAGTTACTTGGCAGATAACCTTACTTCATTGAATAAATTCATCTTCCAATATTTAATATTTGCTTTCATTTTGCAAATGAGAGGCAATCTGCCATTGATAGTATTTTTTGTTGTCTATCCAGAAATGGCTGCCAGCTTATTTGGGGAGCTTCAAAAGGAATTATCTGAATCACAATTAGTGCAAAGATCTTCAGAAGCTGACTAAATTAATGATGCCTCTTGCTGCTAGAAAGATTAGTGCAGATATCTGGGCAGGTTGTCAAAATCTGACCCCTGTTTCTCTGGCAAAGTCACTGGCATGTTAAACCTGGGAAGCTAATTATAACAGACTTTTTGTTGCTTGGTCAGCAAAATGAATAAAATTTAGATTTCCTATCTGACATAATCCCTTCTGAAAAATTGAAATGATTTAAAATGTTCAACACTGAGTCAAAAATAAGTCTGTCTATAATAATAACTCTAAATAACTTGTAAAACACAATTTGTCAAAAGAAACTTCTAAGTGACATGTAAATTCAATCAAACTTACATCTGATAAAAAGAAAGCATCATGGCCTCTACCATCTGTAGCTGAAAGGTTTCAGATTATTCTTAAAATTATTTACCAAATAGTTACCATATTCTGCAGGTGAATATCTGCCAAAAAGAAGTTTAAAAGTTATAACAAGGGGGAAATGACAGCATGTAAATTCAATTAAAATGGTTTATGAACTTTTGTCAAAATGGTCCTCACCATTCTAGATATGCAGAAAACATGAAAACAATGCAAGAACTTCTGTAAAAAAAAAAACAGCACATCAAGAAAAGGCTATAGAACATTCTCTCCAAGAACTCCTGATATATACACAGCATCTGCTATTTCTTTGTAATGTCATTTCTTGTACATCGACATCCAAATCCATTTATTATGGCTTTATGTAAAATTATTGTTGTTGTTGTTCTTGTGTGCTATTGTGAAAGAAGAAGAATTTGATTGGAACAATTCCTTACATGAATAAACAAGGGACAAAAAGTCACAGCATTGATCAAAAGGTCAATGCCAAGTTCTAGCTGCGAAATGTTGGCACCAATAGACATTTGCAGTTTATTTGATAAGCTTCATTGCAGCTGAGTAAATTTCTTGGTCAAAGAATATACAATTCAGAATTAAAAGAATTACTAATATTGGAGCCAATGTATTTTTCATAAAGCGCAATTCATCCATATCAAGGCTGGTTGCTTTCAGCTCTTGTAATGACACTACAAAGGCGACTTATAAGGTTTTGTTGATGCTCTGCCCAGGTATCTTCCTTGTCCAAATGAATGTAGTTAATGTGTTCTTGCTAAAGTGAGGCCATGTCAGGTGAAGAATCGATAATATTGAAATTCTTCATCTGATGAAAATATAAAACAAAACAAGGCCTAAACATGTTTTCTTTACTCATTTGACAATTTTGTATTTGGAGCTTTATATTCAAAAGGCTTTCAAAAGGCACTCTGCTTATATTTCACATTTGAATACTTTTTAGGCAAAAGGCATCCTGCTTATATTTCACATTTGAATACTTCTTAGGCAAAAGGCATCCTGCTTATATTTCACATTTGAATCCTTCGTATTCAAAAAAACTTTAAAAATGCATCCTGTTCATATTTTACGTTTGAATCCTTTGTACTCAAAAGGCCTTCAAAAGGAACTCAACTCATGTTGCATTCGTCATAGTATTTTGATCATTGCTCAGTCAGTCCAACTGTTGAAATGTTGTTTAGTCTACAAACCAGAAAATTGATATGAACAGAAGTGACCAACATCAGGCTATGCAAGTTAACAAGACAGTATCAAAATGGTATCAATTGGATTATATAAGCAGAATTAGCCAACAACATGAATGTCAACAGGAAAGCCAAAGGACATGACAGAAACACCAGACTGAATTTATCAGTAGAACTGACATAGAATACAAAATATGCAAATGAAGACGAAGGCCTGAAGACAATAGGTAGAAACTACAAAGGGGACAATATAAGCAGAACTGATCAAAAATAGATGTTGCATGAACAAAGAACAGAACTAACGAATTGATCTTTTTTTTTTTACAGATTATCAACCCATTGCAGGTTATTTAAAGTCAGAAAATATTCTTTAGATTGGATGAATTTTTGGAGATAGTAATGATTCAGTTATATAAGTCCTACTAATAACTTGGGGAAGTGGTGCCAGTTTTTAATTGGCAGAAGTAAATCTTTATAAAAATGTGAAAGGTTTAGATGATCCTTGACTTTCATACTAAATAAATAAATATTTATTTAAAATGTAATAAAATAAAGTTTTCATTATTAACCAATGATTTACATGAATGAGTATCATCTCGGGATTTACATGAACTTTTTGGAAGTGCTCATTCTCTCTTTTTGCCATCAACCATTACAACAACACCAATTTTGACAAGATATCTGCTGATGAGGTGGAGCAAAGAGAGAAGTAGTTTCATGTCTTTTCAATATAAATGCAAGCAGATTCAATTGGAAATTGAACTCTGTTTGCTAATTCCATTTTATTTGTGCTGTTATCTATTGTTTCTTTTTTGACAACATTTCAGCTGGTTTATTCTCCAGCCATTGTCAGGTGGCAAATATTCACTAAGAAATAAAAGTCAAGACAAAGAGATAAAAATGAAACCAATTTATAGTTCTCAGTAAAACATTTGCTCATTATGACTGGGGGTTAAATAAGCTGGGCTAAAAGACAAAGAAATTGCCTACAAGAAAAGATACAGCAAGTTTAAAGGAGATTCATTTTCTTTTTTTTATAAAACCCCAGAAAATGACGAGTAGTAAGTTTCAAGTTAAAATAATAAACAAGAAGTCATTAGTTCAGTTTGGCAGTCATTAAGAGAATTGTTTTCTTGAAGTATAAAGTAACATTACTTGGTTGTTAGATTTTAAGTAAATATTTTATATGTTCAAAACCAAATTAACACGTGAATGATAATATCAACCAATCAACAAAAACAGAAAGGATAGAGTTATATTTCCATTATCAAGCTCTTAAATTATTTATCGCAACATATTTACTAACCCTAGCTTAGTCTGATATTAGACCACAAGAGTGGGCCACCTAGTGTGAATTAAACTTACTACAGGTGTAGAAGACTAACCACTGTACCATAAAGAGGTATCCACTTATTAAAACGTGGATGTGTATGTGTGTATAGCTTCAAAGTGCTGACTGTAAGCAAAAACATTCAAAGAAAAATATTGCAGTACAACTACTAAGCAAACACTTTTTTAAAAAAATCTATGTTCATCAGAGTAAATGCTAGAAATGTGAAACTTATCTCTTAAATTATATTTTGAATTTCTTTTCTGTTTTTGTATGTCTTTTATTTTTACTGCAAACAGGTATATTACCCCTGCCTCCCTACCAAGGCTGGACATGACACAAGGTTGATTTAATGTGGGGAGTGCCATACACAGACTTATGCAATGGGCCAAGGACAAAAACAGATTTTTGCCCAATGCCCGTCACCACTGTCACGTTGGCATTGGTATTACATCGACTGAACCTTTTTAGTGCAATGAGGAAGGTGCTGCTGCAGGGTTGGAATCCCTGGGGTTGAGCAACTACTCACCATCTAAAATGAGAATAATCATAGCTCCACTTACAGCACAAGGACAGGTACATGGTAAAAGCTTCAAAGCCTAAAATTTTGTAGAAGTCATTATCCAGAATGGCTGACAAGGGAACAAGGCAATCCTTTATTTATGACAAGAGCTTAAAAACAAGGTAGAGAAACAATTCTTATTGGGGTTTCCACAGAGACAGCCCATATGGTATAAAAGCAAATTACTACATCTAGTTTTTATTATTGCTTTCCAAGTAGCACTTTCAGCTCCTAAAGGTTTCTGGGAAAGGGCCATATTGCATTTCAGTTGATATATTGTATTTCTCAAATTTCACATAACTTCTGGGCAGCATGTAATTGCTTAAAATTGCCTTCATCCACACACACACACACACAAGCACACATCTCCAGGTAAGATGAGAACAAATAGAATTCCAACATTTGTAGCATTTAATTTAAAAGAGGGATCAATACAAAGTAGAGCAATCTTATTTATTTTAGGATATTACATCGAAAACATGTAAAAAAAATGCTACACAATTGTAGTCATGTTTCAATGCAAATAAATACATCTCATCAGGTGATTTTAAATGACTGGTAAGTGAACGATTTATTGAAATTTTCTAAATTTCAATAAATTGTTCACAGTCTGATGAGATGTGTTGATTTGCAGTGAAACACGATTGCAATTGTATAGCGTGTTTTGACATGTATTTGATGTAATATCCTAAAATATAGTATATACACACACACACTGTCTTTTATATAATGTAGATATATAATAACTTCAGTTATATAATGTAGATATATAATAACTTCAGTCACAGTTTTCTTTTGAGAGATATTTACTTTTACAATCTACACATTAATATATAATTTTGCATGTATAATGTAATATTTTCATTAGTTTTTGTAGCAATGGAAAAACATTTTTTTTCACTCACACTTTATTTTTATTTTCCTGTTGAGTTCATCCAATCACAAAAGAAGAGAGAGAGAGAAAATTCCTGCTAATGGTTCTTAGCTTTATGGAACACCTTGTTCTAGTCATATATTTAAAAATGTAATTATAAAACTAGAAAATGCAATTTAAGCAATTCACAAGTTTTCTTTATTTTCCTGTTGTCTTTTGTCTTTTATTGTTAAATGTTTTCCCATTTAAATTATTTGAGGTTTGAATTTACAACATTTATCACTTAAAATTATCAACAAATTAACAAAAGTTAATATTTTGTTCATATTTGTTAAATTTTAAATTTTGATATAAATTTTTTAAAAAATTCTTTGATCTGACATGTCTCTGGATTATTATCATTATTATTTAAAAAAGAAACTCTTTTATCCGAGGTCTATACATTTTTTATTCTCTTAGTTTTTTTCTGTTTCAAATACAATATTTCAATGAAACAGTTTTTGGCAGGTGAATGTTGAATCCAACCACCTTTAAAGTTCTTTAAAAATTGTTTTATACTTTCTTTTTCTTGTGCTGAAGAAAAGGTGAAGAATATAGTTGCCAAAATGTCGTATTAAAAACAGCAAGGATGTCTTAATCTCAAAAGGATTGAAAATAATACAGACAACATGAAGGCTGAAGAATGGATTTAGGGAAAACATTTTCAAGAAAAGATAGTTACTTGACCAAAAATATATGAAATAATGAAAAGACTTTTTTTTCTCAGAACTTCAATCAACAGGAAGAAGATGGAAAATTGATTTGGCAGACATATTGTGTAAAAAAGAAAGGTGAAACTATGAATCTGAGAAGTGTGTGGAATAATGAAAATAATTAATCTCACATCAAAAAAGTTGTGCCATGTCTTAATTCTACATAAATATTCAAAGAGAAAGAGGAACTGTATCACAGTATTATTTCATTCAGTTCCTTTCTACATTTTAATTACTGCTTTAGGTTTTGTTTTATTGAATTTTATTAAAATAAAGATTTGTTGAAACTCTAAAAAGAGAATCAAAATTTCTGTGGATGTTTCCAGATTTTCTGTGATTATCACATCTCAAGTTTGTCAAGTATTTAAGAAAATACCTTTAGTATGTTTTAAATAGAAGTCAACCAAAAGTAACATTATGTAGCAAATTTGAAAAATTATCATTTTCTTTCAAATATACTGAAATCTTTAACATGACAGTTTCCTATCAAACACAAGAAATGAAAATGTTCAAAAATCTGTCAATAACAGGAACTGAAAGACAACAAACAACTTGAATGGAGTGGCGGTCTCTGTAAGGGACATGGCATCAGTAGCCAAGGAAGAGAAAAATTGAATTGATCAAACATAATCTTAACAAGTTGATGGGAAGCATTGCCAAGGAGTTCCAGATAGCCTGCTCTAGTGAAAAGAACATTGACCACAACCAGGTGAACAGGTAGAATGACTGATTGCTTTCCATAGAAGCAACAGAAATACCAACAGTGGCACCAACCAATAGAACATCATCTCTGATGGTCCTGAGTAACAGGGACAATCTTTCATGAAAAGGGCTAACGAATTGGCCAAAACACTTTTCATCCGCATAAAAGAAAACCTGTAAGAACATTAGAAAAACTGAATAAAAAAAAAATTCAAAAATTTCTCTTGTCCATCACAAAGAAACATGTATAAAAGAATGATTGCTGCCCAACCTATATATATATATATATATATATATATATAGAGAGAGAGAGAGAGAGAGAGAGAGAAAATGTGAGTGAGTGAGAGATGTTGTTGCTGTTATTTTGGCTCTCTGATCAGCAATTCCAAGCCATTATCCATTACACCACCTGCAGATCCAAGCTTACAGAGTGTGGTACTCTCAAGTGGTACTCTCACTGAAAAGGCTTGACATTGCATAACTCTGATGATCTTACTGGGACCGGTGTTTCAATGTAATGTGGCTATAAGCCAGAGTGAGTGAAACTGGCTGAGATTTTCATAAAGATTGTAAAAGAATTCAGCATCTTAGAATTATCTTAGAATACCATCAACACCCAATTTGGCTCCAAGTAAGAATGTTTTGATCTGACCCAAGCAAGGAACCTTTCGGCATTATCAGGAAATCTCCTAGGACTTCTTCAGCATTAGAATTACAGAAAAAAAAGCATCAAATCCACTTATGTTTTTATAATCATTGAAAACTGAGAAATGAGCTATAATTACAAAATTAAACTCTTTTAACGATTGAACATAAAATAAAATAGTTTAATATACGCTATAATCTTCTGGGCATAAAAGATCCAAATTCAGTGAGAAACCAGTTATGGTTCTTATAATATATATATATACACACACACACACACACACACATATATATATATATACACACATCTGTACACATAT
>OZ038487.1:1369479-1459479 GCA_964036315.1 Acanthosepion esculentum | reverse complement strand
TATATAAGGAGAAGATTTTTTGAGCTTGGTGAATGAACACGCGTTTTAGCTGGTGAGAAGTGAAGGTTGGACATATGACCCCATTTTGTCATTTCTACGATTATATATATATATATATATATATATATATATATGTATATATACACAATATAAACAATACCCACAATATACACACACACACAATATAAAAAATATATATACCCACAATATATATATATATATATATATATATATATATATATATATATTTATACAAGGTAACCAAAAAAGTTCTGTCCATTTTTTGATTAGTCATTGAATGAAGTTGAAATATATACAAAATGCATGTAGCAATTGTTTTCAAATTCGGACAGCCGGAAGTAGGAACATCAGACATTATAAAAAACACACGCACTGTGCCCGGCCATCAGTTATAAGCCGGACAGCTTTGAGAAGGATGGAAGTGTCTAGAGATCTCATTCGGGGCTGTTTGCTTCACGACTTCAAATGGGCTTATCAGCAGCTGCATCAAGTCGTCACATATGTCAAGCGTTTGGGGATAGTGCTGTGGATGAACGTACTGCAAGGCGTTGGTTTTGAAAATTCAAGTCGGGAGATTTCTCTCTCCATGATGAGACTCGCAGTGGACGACCACAGGTCTTGAATGACGGAGTCCTGAAGGCGGCCATTGAAGAGGACAGTAGTCTAACGTGTGGTGAACTTGCAAGACAGTTCAACGTTTCCGATGAAACAGTTAGACTTCACCTGCACCCCCTAGGTAAGACGTACAAACTGAGCAAGTGGGTTCCGCAAACGCTGTTGGAGGTCCACAAGGGACGAGTGGCAGCCTGTATATCGCTACTTTCTCGCCACCGTACTGCATCCTTGTTCAATCGAGTGCTTAGCAGTCATGAAAAGTGGGTTCTGTACAAAACTCCCAAGCGTTCCAGACATTGGTTGTCTCCTCAGGATGCTGTCCCTCACACCGCAAGACCGCCTATGCACCCATGCAAGATTATGCTTTGTGTCTGGTGGACAGGTCATCAAGTGGTTCATTATGAACGGCTACCAATGGGCCAAACGGTCACTGGAGACCTATACTCGCAGCAATTGAAACATGTGCAACAGGCATTGCGCCAGAAGGAGCCGGCACTGGTTAATTGCAAAGGTGTGCTTTTCCTCCATGACAACGCCAGGCCGCATGTTGCACGAGTGGTCAGGGATACCATACAGCAATTTGGGTGGGAGACTTGGTGCCATCCACCTTATTCACCTGACCTTGCACCATCCGATTACCACCTCTTCCACTCCTTGGATAATCATCTTTGTGGGAAATCCTTCACCAATGAAGCAGACTTGCGAAAAGCCCTCACAGACTTCTTTGCATCAAAACCCCCCAAGTTCTACTGCAAGGGCATTGAACAGCTGGAGACACGTTGGCAGAAGGTGCTGGATGCCGATGGAGATTACTTCGAAGACTAAATATAAGTTACACATACTGTGAAGCGTTTTCTTTTTTTCCTTCAAAAACGGACAGAACTTTTTTTGTTACCTTATATATATATATATATATATATATATATATATATATACACACACACACACAATATAAACAATACCCACAATATAAACAATATTGCTGATTTTTTATGCAGTGCTTAATATCTTTTAGACAGATATAGCATAAATATTATGATACTATTAGCATAATTTATGATATTAATAGCATAATTAATTAATGATCATAAATATTATGATTTTTGGATCGTATTAAAAACATGCCAAGCATACACATAATTAACAATTTGCCAATGAACCGATTGTCAGATGCTTACGGTTAGTCAGTTGCATTGTTCACACATATTTATACATGTGAAACCCATAGAAGAATGAGAAAGGTGTGATAAATGTACCTAAAATCCAGTTTGACAAATCGCTCAGGACATAGAACGGTCCCACCCATGTGTCAGGAGATTTTAGAATAAATTTAGAGTCAGCAAATCTTGGATTTAGTTTGAAACAAATTTGCTTTCCATAATACAGGGTGTACCCCAAAAAACTGGCATCACTTTTAGTCTAACAACATAGCCAATTCTCACACAAACGATCTTTCTAATTTTAACATGTGTTTCTCCTCAGCTGTTGAGTCCTTTGATTATCATTTTCAAGCTTGTGTGCAGAAGCGTTCAGGCATGCTCTTCTGGAAAGCCAATGGCTATGTTGATCTTCAGACTCAGTAGCACTCATTGAATCATTCCAAGAGGCATTTTGAGAGAGGCGAACTGAACATTCTAAAGACAATTTAGTATCTCTTATTCGCATGGTGTACCTGGCAGGAGTGGTTTTATGACCTAGGCAAGTTCTTTTCTTTGGTGGCATGTCTTAGGCAAGTATGAATTGTCAAATGGAATGCATGGGCAAATACCAGAAGAGAACACTGTAAAGCTATAGGGATCACTACAAAATCTGATCACACATATACATACACACACATTTTGAGAATTATAGATATAGATAATATTATTGTAATAAACTATTTATTTTTATTAAAGGTTTTTATGAAAGATATATATCCAAGAACAGATAGTAAATAGTAAAACGTTGCTGAGAGTTATAATGAACAGGAAGTAGTGGAGAACCATTATCACCATCAATTTTGGGCTCAAAACTGGCACTGAAGAATTATTAGTCAAACAAAAAAAATTCATTGAAATTGGATGCAAACTGTGGAACTGCATAAGCAACGTCTGAACACATACACACATTTTGGGAATTATAGATATAGATATACACACAAACACAGAGTTGTGGACAAAGTTATTCCCCCTGCTTCCATAATTACAAATAAAGCTGTAATACCTAAAATTTTTAATTGAAAATTCATGTACATTTTTTCACAAATGATGAAATAATGGATTTGAAAGAATGTGCTGTGATGCCCACAACAAAATTTTTATTTTAATATCAAACAATAATACAAAAAACACCAAAAACCCATTTAACATAGGATAAAATTATTGACCTTCTTGACTTAATCATTTGTGTAACAGTTTTTTTTATTATTGTCTTTAACCATTTTCGATAGTTCGTTACAAGGTCACTAAACACACTGATAGGTATTTTGCTTCATTTTTCCTTGGCAATAGCTTCTAGTTTCTCTAAATTCAAAGGACTTCTTTCTCTTACTTTTTTCTTCAAATATGCCAATAAATTCCGAATGGGCTTTTAGGTCTGGACATTCTACAGGGTACACCAATACCTTAATTTTGCTGCCATCTAAGTATTCATGCCGTGTGTTTTGGGTCATTGTCATGTTGAGATGTCAAGTGATGCCCCAAAGACAGCTTTCGTGCACTTTGTTTTATTTTAGTTTTAAGAATAGCCAAATACTGTTCTTTATCCAGGTATTGAACTCACAATTATTTGGGTCAAGTCATTTGATCCAACCAACGGTTTTATCTACTGGGCCATGTGTCCTTGAGGAAATTCCAATCACCTGAAGTAGGAAGGAGCATACAACAGCTGAAAGGTCGTGAACATGGCAATAAAAATGAGGACAGCAGTCCAAACAATGCAAATAACTATGTGTGTTTTTTATATATATATATATATATATATATATATAAAAAGAGGGACTGATTCATGCTAAATGCAGCCTGATGAATGTGTTTAGCATGAAACAGTCTGTCGCCTCTGAGTGTTGACTTCAATGTTCACTATTATATTTACATACAGTCTATCTCTAATATTGAGTACTTTATCCTATAAATATAGCACACATTAAAACTATATTTCTACACACACACAGTAATTACTGGTGGGAGAGCATTTTAGGCAGTCAGCTTTTTGTCATAAAGTGCTTGATATCAAAAAGTAAGGATAATGTTAGCAGAATTAATGTGGAGAAACTTATCACTTAACTGAGTCGTGTTGCTTCCGTCGTGCTAAGTTCAAAGCTTTGAGAGTGCATTGCAGTAATGCACTCAGTCCTCAGGGCTGTTGGCTTCTTGAGAAGTTGGCATGACTGAACCAACACCAGTCAGTAAAGTGATACGTTTCTCCACATTTTATATATATATATATATGTGTGAGTGTGTGTGAAAACTGATGTCAGGTCAGCAATTAAACTGGCTCCCCAACTTCAAGTTATTTTGAGTGAGGTAGCCGACTATCACAGTGGGGTAAAGAAAAGGACTTCTTTTTTTTTATATTGTTATGGGAAGTCTTGATGGAAGAGGGGGGGTGCAAGTTGATAGTGATAGACCTGTGGACTGGTCTAAGCAATATCATAGCCAAAGAGAATATAATAATCTATAGAGATGATGAACTACTTAGAAAAAAAGGGGGAGCTCTATCAATGTCATTAGGAATGAGTCAATACATTTTTTAAAACATTATACTTCTTATTTGAATTGGTAAGACATTTAAAGAAAGTTAAATACCTTTATGTCACCTGCAAGCTACAGAAAGGATCAGTATCACCCCACAGAATGCTAAGAAATGTCTCATCTTAGAGAAATACTGCCACGAATCATCTCTAGGCAGATGTCAAAATCAATATGCAAAAGATTGTCCATAAATTTTAGTAACAAAGCAATTTTCAATCATTCCAAAAAGGATTATGAAAGATCACATTTTATCAACTATTAATAAGAAGGAGAATGCCAACCACAAGAGATTAAGAGGGAATATAATCTGGTTTAATCCACCATTTAATTGTACCATAAAAGCAGATTAAGGAAATGGCTTATTAATTCAAGTGATAAACCCTTCCTAAACAGATGTGTACTGAATAAAATATTTACCAGAAACTCAGTAAAATTGTCACAGCTTTACAGATAATATGATGCAGTAATTGAAGGAACACAATTATGATGATGCTATGGAAATCCAGTGTTAATAGTACTCTGCCTCTTGTAACTGTAGACATCAATATGACTGCCCAATTGGTGACGAGTGTCAACAGAAAAATGTAATACCATGCAAACGTTAAGGTCGATAGTGAACATGATAAAATTTATTTAAGAACTACACAACAGCCTTTAAAAGAAAAGTATTAAAACCATAACCCCCCTTTTAATAATAGTATGAGAACAATATAACACTGTCTAAAAATATCTGGGCACCAAAGGATAAGTCTGCCAAGCAACTGTGGTTGGGTGGAAGATTATAAAAATAGTACAAGTTCCAAAACAATACAGACATATTACATACTATGCTTTCAAAAAAAGTTTTAAATTATTACATTTACAGAGTAAGGATGCCTCCTCAGCAAAAATGAGAGCCAGTTAGCAAGTGTAGGAGAGTGAACAACTATTTGCTGAGCTAGTGAACAAATATAGTTGTATGAACTACTATTTGCTGACTCAGTAAATGTAGGCAAAAAGAAAACTATTTGCTGATCCAGTTAACAAGTGTAGATTTATAAACGACTATTTCCTGAGTCAGTGAGCAAGTGTAGCCGTGCGAACAACTATTTGCTGAGTCAGTCAGGTCCTGAGAAAAAAAATATCATAAAATTTATATGTGGAAAGTTTTATTTCCTTTTCATGGGAGCCAGCCATTTTAGTTCAGTCATCTTATGAAGGACATACGTAAGTCACAGCCAACTTGAAATAATAGGCATGAACAATGGAACTGAGTGTCTGGTAATCACTTCTAGAATCTTGAAACTTTTTGTTAAGTGTTTTCTGAGCAGGTATAGTTAATATTTTAGACTATTTTGTGCAGTTTGCTTGATTTTTCAGAAGTGTTTCTTGACGATAATCTTCCATGCCTTATTACATTTTTATTGTTGAGTGGGTTGAACAAGACGATGTTTCCTTTTCTGTTACATTTTTTGCTCTTTGGCATGAATATTAGTTTATATGTAAAAAAAAAAAATAGTTTTTTTACTGCTGTTTCATAGCCATTTTTATCTTTGTTGAAGATTTTTTTTGTTGTGTTGTTAGATAATCTTTCTCATAAGTGTATGATTGGAGGAAATGTGTAGGCTCTGTACATATCAAAACACTTCCCTCAAAATGGAGGTTGGAAGTTGGTGTCTTCAATGATGACTGGTCACAATTCTTAGAGGTTAAAAGTTACATCTTGGAAATCTACATCTTTTAGGCTTGTTTTCATGCTGACTGAATCATATTTCTTGGAAATTTTTCACTATTTCTTTTCTGGTCTTATCTGGGTTTTTTTAACAGTTTGGATTTCATGATTGCTTAAGACATGACACTGACTGTCATCATATACTATTGATTCCTATTCTTACACTGGTTAAGCCGTATATCAACTACTTACCTTCATTAAACATAGCAAATTTAAACAATTTTATATATATGTGTGTGTATGTGTCTCTCTCTTTCTATATATATATATATATATATATATATATATATATATATCTGAAATGGACCAAGTCCGACAATTATTTTAAGACATTTTTATAAAAAAAAAGTATAAACATAAAAATGTCTTCATATATATATATATATATATATATATATATATATATATATATATATATAGATAGATAGATATAGATATATATATATATATATATTAATCATTAAGAAGTAAAACAATAGAGATTTATTTTGGTTATAATTTATTTCATTATATTTTCATTTGACTCCATTTACTAAAAGATTTTCGTCTGAAGAGATGAATATATGAAGATATTCACAAAATAAATTATATCTGAAATGAATCTTTAAGGTTTTCTCCTTGATTATTATTCTAATGATCTGTAGTTTACATTGAGCTCTCTGAATTAACATCCTCCTTGGAATTATCCCTACAAGTTACAAATTAGTTATATATATATGTGGCTATTTTTGTAGTGATTTTATATTATATATATATATATATATATATATATATATATATCAGTATAGGATTGGTGTATACGGAATAAATTCCAATAACCAACAATTATTATTCTTAAAAGAGTGCTCAATACAGAGTAGAGCAGATACAATTATTTATTTAAATATTATAACATAAATATGTTATAAAATCACTACAAAAATAGCCATTTTGTTTAAACAACTCCTGTGACTTATCAAGTGATGATGTTGAATGTAAAATAAAAGTTTTAGAAGTTTCAAATTAATGAACAATCCCTCGCACAGGGAAAACGCTGTTACATAAGCAGGAATGACCAATCAAAATACAAGTATACGGGAATTCAAAAAACTTGACAATGAAGTAAGGTTATAATAGCTATTAAATGCCTTAAATTTGGGGTTATACTAAAATAGAATTTATTCTAACCAATAAGTATTAAATTATATGATAAAATTTGAAATTAGAATTAAAAATAAAAAATTACCAATTTTAAAATCTAAATTTAATCTCTATTAAATTTAAAATTATAAAATTACTGAGGAGAAAAAAAATACATATGTTATTCAATTTATTTAGTTTTCATTGAAATTATGTTAGAATAGACGTTAAGATCGACTGGTTTTAACTTCATGACAACATAGATACATTTTAATTCCAAGTGTAGGAGTGGGGTGGTGACATCTTGCGCAAGACAATACATACACACTCAGATTATAATACATAAGCACCCAGACATATTGAGATATATACATACACAAAAAAGTGATGAGACAGGAAACATCTCCACGGCCCTTTACAAAAAAAAAAGGAACACACACATACATACACAATTAAATGTGCATGCAGTTTCTATACACATAGACACCGATAAATACATGTACACACATCCACATACATTGGCCTAGACAGTCTGATACAACAACCTAGAAATATTCAAGACTGAAAGTGTTATTAAATGAATTCGAACCACTTATTAAAACATAACTTATACGGGCCAATATACATAGATAAAAATGGTCAAATAGAACAGAGAAAAAAAGAATAGGGAAAGAAAGGACATTAAAACAGATATATACGTATAAAAATAACATCATCTAATATATAAAAATGAAAATTCCAAACACAGAAATATATATAAAAATATATATTTTTTCATATAAGTCAATATACGCCTTATTATACATTAGGTGAAAGAAAATAAGAACTACCTACAGATATATGTGTACAGAGTACACACATTCATTACTAGAGAGAGAAGCACAGAAAGGCCTACCAATCGATAAATATATACACATACACATATATATACACGCATACGCATATGCATATATATACATACAGAAGCAAGCATAAATATATCAACCCACACAGCAACGTAAAAAAGTAAACAGAGTTAGAAGGTTAATTCCAACCCAATATACGTGTATCCAAATTCCAACCATCCCCCTTCAGTTATCAAACACATACCCTCCTCCATTGGATTTAGGATTAGTACTAACTCTTCTAACAAAGATGTTTTTAATAAACATCGAGATGTTTACAATTCTGCACTCAAAAATAGTGGATACAAAGATACCACTATTCAATATAAAAACCCAGTTAATTGCAACCATAATAAGAAAAGAAGATCTAGACAGATCATCTGGTTTACTCCCCCTTTCAATATAATGGTTAAAACTAAATTAGGACGTATATTTCTAAACCTCATCAAGAAACATTTCCCCAACCCTGAAACTAACCCACTTAGTAAAATATTTAATCCTAATACCCTTAAATTAAGCTATAGTTGTGCAGATAAGCTAGAGAAAATAATTAAAAAACATAACAACAGAGTCTTTAACAAGTATAGGGACTCAAAAAACTTGATTATTGCAAGCGGCACTACAAAGTATAATGATATGAATAACAAATTATGCAATTGTAGGAATCCAAATAATTGTCCACTACAAAATAATTGTATGACTAGTCCTGTAGTTTATCTTAGTACAATCTCAACATTAGAAAATCCAAATATAAAAAAATTTAACATTGGTAGCACCCTGAATCCATTCAAGGAACATTGGCGGGGGCATATGCAATCTTTTAATAACAGTAACTATAAGTACATGACTTCATTATCCAAGTATTTTTGGAGTCTAAAAGAAAAGAATAAAACACCTACGGTTAAATGGAAATTGATTAAGAAAGTCCGGACATGTAACTCCCTATATGTCTCATGTTATCGATGTCTTAACGAAAAATTTGAAATAATTAGAGTTAAAAATAAGACTGATCTCATAATTCAAAGATATGATCTAACAGTTAACTGTAAACACCGTTATAAATTTAACTTATTAGAGGGGTTGTATACTTTCAATGATAATGATAATGATATGTCACTGTAAATTTAATAGGTTATTACTTTTATAACCTGATGGTCATCCTGTCAATATGAATGTGTATTGTGTACCTACACTGTGTTATTCGTGTCTGTATATGTGTTTGTACTCCTGGATGTGTATGTGTGTATATAAGTGTATATAAATGTTAGTAAGGTTTTATTTATATATATATATATATATGAAAAGTAAGAAGGTAAAAAGGAGAAAAATATATGTATATATGTCCAGTTGTATTGTGTATCTATATTTCTATTTACATGTATTACGGCATGTATGGATATGTTTATGTATGTATGTTAGGATACATGTATATGGGTGTGTGTATGTATATGGATATATGTTTATGTACGTTTATGTATGTACATGGTTGAATGTCTGTGTATTTATGTTTATGCACGTATATATCTGTTATTATAGGTATGTATATGTATGTATATATTTATATATATATTTGTGTGTGTGTATGTGTGTGTGTGTGTGTGGTGACACCTATCATATTTGAGCTTGTTTGTGCGTATGTGCAGGCATGTAAATTTTGGTTTGCGTCTACAGGTGCGTGTGTATGTCTATTTGTATATATATGTGTGTGTATTTGTATGTGTGTGTGTGTGTATATATGTATATATATATATATATATAAATATATATATATATATATATATATATATATATATGCTTGGATGTAGGTGTATTTATATATGTGTATATATGGATGTGTTGATATGGGTATTTATACATGATTATATATATGTATATATGGATGTAAGTTCGTATGTCTTCATATATGTATATGTATGTATATCTTAGTGTCTTGGAATGTATCATCAATACTAACTAAAATTTACTTTTGTTTGATAAGGATTTTTTAATTGCTTATAGACTTAATCAACAACTGTGTATTGTTACTTTTTTAAAAATTAAGAACTTTTACTGTACTTTATCTTCAATAAGATAATATTGTTAGAATATGTGTGGATTTCTGTATATATATTCCTATTCTTATGCGTGTGTGTATATTTATATATATATATATATATATATATATATATATATATATATATATATATATGCATAGATGTGTATGTGCGTATATATGTTTATATAGGTCTATGTTTAAATTTACGTTTGTACGTTTTTTTTATATATATATATGCGTGTGTTCGTATATGTGTTAGTATATATGTATGTTTGTGTGTTTAGTTTATATACGTATATGTATACATACATACATATATTTATGAATGTATGTATGTATATATATATATATATATGTGTGTGTATATATGTATGTATGTATGTGTGTGTGTGTATTTGTATGTATGTGTATGAATGTATATGTATTTATATTTGGTTTGTTTACTTTTTTACGTTGATGTGTGGGTTGATATATTTATGCTTGCTTCTGTATGTGTATATATGCATATGCGTGTATATATATGTGTGTATGTGTAGATATATATATATGTGTATGTGTATATATTTATCGATTGGTAGGTCTTTCTGTGCTTCTCTCTGTAGTAATGAATGTGTGTACTCTGTACACATATATCTGTAGGTAGTTCTTATTTTCTTTCACCTAATGTATAATAATGCGTATATTGACTTATATGAAAAAATATATATTTTTATATATATTTCTGTGTTTGGAATTTTCATTTTTATATATTAGATGATGTTATTTTTATACGTATATATCTGTTTTAATGTCCTTTCTTTCCTTATTCTTTTTTTCTCTGTTCTATTTGACCATTCTTATCTATGTATATTGGCCCGTATAAGTTAATAAGTGGTTAGAATTCGTTTAATAACACTTTCAGTCTTGAATACTTCTTGGTTGTTGTATCAGATTGTCTGGGTCAATGTATGTGGATGTGTGTACATGTATTTATCGGTGTCTATGTGTATAGAAACTGCATGCACATTTAATTGTGTATGTATGTGTGTGTTCCTTTTTTTTTTGTAAAGGGCCGTGGAGATGTTTCCTGTCTCGTCACCTTTTTGTGTATGTATATATCTCAATATGTCTGGGTGCTTGTGTATTATAATCTGAGTGTGTATGTATTGTCTTATGCAAGATGTCAGCACCCCACCCCTACACTTGGAATTAAAATGTATCCATGTTGTCATGAAGTTAAGAGCAGTCGATCTTAACGTCTATTCTAACATAATTTCAATGAAAACTAAATAAATTGAATAACATATGTATTTTTTTCTCCTCAGTAATTTTATAATTTTAAACTTAATAGAGATTAAATTTAGATTTTAAAATTGGTAATTTTTTATTTTTAATTCTAATTTCAAATTTTATCATATAATTTAATACTTATTGGTTAGAATAAATTCTATTTTAGTATAACCCCAAATTTAAGGCATTTAATAGCTATTATAACCTTACTTTGTTGTCAGGTTTTTTTAATTCTCGTATACGTGTATTTTGATTGGTCATTCCAGCTTATGTAACAGCATTTTCCCTGTGCGAGGGATTGTTCATTAATTTGAAACTTTTAAAACCCTTTATTCTACATTCAACATCATCACTTGATAAGACACCAGAGGTGTTGAAAGAAAATGGCTATTTTTGTAGTGATTTTATAACTTATTTATGTTATAATTTTTAAATGAATAATTATATATATATATATATATATATATATATATGTGTGTGTGTGTGTATGTATATATAACCAATTTCTGACTGGTAGGGAAAATTCCTAGGAGGATATTAATATATATATATATATATATATATATATATATATATATATATATATATATATATATATAAGAGGAAGAGGTTATAGTGGTTCCAACGAGAGAAAAGTGTGTATATTAAAAAGAAGAGCGGTACTGCAAAGGTTTTTGGTTGTAATGTGGATTTTTAAAAATAATTTTACTACACGTGTTTCTGGTCTCGTGACCATCTTCTGGTAAAGGGTGTAGAATTCCACATATTGAAGAAAATGGCTATTTTTGTAGTGATTTTATAACATATTTATGTTATAATTTTTAAATGAATAATTATATATATATATATATATGTGTGTGTGTGTGTGTGTGTGTGTGTGTGTGTGTGTGTGTATGTATACATAACCAATTTCTGACTGGTAGGGAAAATTCCTAGGAGGATATTAATATATATATATATAAGAGGAAGAGGTTATAGTGGTTCCAACGAGAGAAAAGTGTGTATATGAAAAAGAAGAGCAGTACTGCAAAGGTTTTTGGTTGTAATGTGGATTTTTAAAAATAATTTTACTACACGTGTTTCTGGTCTCGTGACCGTCTTCTGGTAAAGGGTGTAGATTTCCACATATTATGAAAAAAAATTTTTTTCCTTTGTTTTTCAATGATAATATTCTCGATATGAGACATTCTCTATTTTTGTTAGTAATCTGAATGTCTTTCTTAAAAAAAAAAGAAAAATATATATATATGTGTGTGTGTGTGTGTGTGTGTGTAGTTAATAAAATATAAATATTCATGAATAAAATAAATATCCCTGAACTATCAATGAGATTTGTTCATCAGAAAATGTTACAATAAATGTCAAATATAGAGACATAGGACAAAAATAAGAAGAAAGTTCAGGTGAGAAAATAAATCTAAAAAAACAGTGAATAGATATCATTTCAAATTCAGGATATTATTTATGTGTTAAGGAAAATATAAAATTAAATCAAAATTAAAAAATTTTTTTTTTCGTGATTAAACAGCATTTATTTTAATAATCTAACCCAGAAAAGGTGACATGTTATAAAAACTTTCTTTTTTTAATAAAAATTAGATAAAATAATAAAATTATTTTAAGATTTTGCAAATATTCAGGTAGTAGATGAAAATAAATATACTGTTAAATAAATAAACGGAACATCTACTCAAATATGAATATCCACTAAAAATAACAAATTTAGAGGTGATAAAATCAGTTGAATTAATAAATAAAAAAGTCCACTACTTCTTTAGAAATTGCCTTGTTTAGGTTGGGTTACAAAACTGAGTAGATATGAATATTTCAAGATTCAAAGAAAGATCTGTGTATATTAGGAACTATTCAACTTTGCTTGATCAGTAACACTCTCTAGATGAGTTGGTAGAAGCACATCTGACCTGACAATAGTTTCTCCTGCCAAGGGAGACATGTATTCAAATCCTCAAATATTGAGGATGGTAGATGAAAATAAATATACTATTTGATAAATAAACAGAGTGGCTACTCAAATATTGATATCCACTAAGAATAATGTTTAAGTAATAAAATTTGTCAGATTAATTAATAAAATCTATCACTTCTTTATATATATATATATATATATATATATATATATATATATATATATATATATATACATATATATATAGGCAACATATCTTCATTCAAACATGTTTCACTGAATAATATAAGCATATTGTGTTTACTTATTTTTTACTGATCTTTTCCAGTTGTCTAATCAGTTTCTTGATGTTAAGATGAAATTCATCAAGGAAGGCACCACAGTTTTTTTTTAACCTAAGTACTTTCAACCTTTTCTAAGGTGCTTAATTGTCTAAAATCACTATCACAATGGAACGCAGATTTTAGATGCAGTTACAATATCTTGTCTTGGTAACTTACCCCTGAAGATGATCTTAGAAAAGATCAAAAGTACTTGGGTGAGAAAAAAAACTAGTGTGCCTTCCTTGATGAATTTCATCTTAACATCAAGAATCTGATTAAAAAACTGGAAAGGATTCACATAAAAATGAATAGACACAATATGTCTATATTATTCAATTATATATATGTATATATACACACACACACACACACACACACATATATACACTATTTCCCTATTTTCAGAATTGAACCAACTATATAAAGGATTTTAGCCAAACCACAGTCAGTTTTTGATTAGGGTTTCACATTTTTCTTTCATGATAATAAAACCACTAGAGAGGATTAGAAGTCCCATCTCCAGTCTCCTTAAAATTGTTTTTTATTATTGACAAACCTCCATTACCAAAAAAGGAGATGTACCATTTGGAAATTACCTTAGCAACATTCCTAATTTTGAAACTCTAAAACTCAGAATTGCGTTCTTGGATTGCATATTCATGTTGTGTGGGTGGTTGCCAAATTTCTCTGTATATCCTTTTATTCTCTGTTAAAAAAAGAATACAAATCTCTCATGCGTCATTTGTCACCAGTAACAACTATTTTCATGATTCATTTCCCACATAGCAATTCTAATTTTTCACTGGTATAAATATGAGATTTCAATGGCAGCAAAATAATGCTTCTTAAATTGTGCATTGTAAGATTTTCTGCAGAAACAACGTTAACGCTTTTGCAGCCAAATGTAGTCTCCAGCTGAGATTCTCTCCGTGCCACATTGTCGGAAAAACAAGAAGATATTTTCAGAAAGTCAATATGAAGCCTTTATTTTCTCATCTTTCAGCAATTATATATAAAAATTACTTATTGGATATTGTAATCACAATTTTGGATGTTTCCCCCGGAAATTATAAATAAAAATATTCTATCATTTCACCATTGCAAAAATAGATGAAAATGGTTCTATTTTCGATTCTCTGTACATTCTACAATGGAATCAAATTCCTCAGAAACAGAAGAATTTTTATTTGCCAGTAGAATGGCTATTGATCAAAAGAGAAAAAAACTGAAATATAAGCATCCTTCCATTGCATTATGGTTGGTCAACTCATCTCACTGACAAGTATTGTGTATCCAATGTTCACTGGGTGGCCCACGATTAAGGCACTGTGTCAGAACGAAACTCTAATCTTACAAAATCCACATGGGACAAATGTTCAGAATTCTGCCAATGAAATATATGATGTTCATCCTGTACAAGGCCCAGGAGTCACTCGAGGCAGAAGGTTATAGTGTAAGAGACACAGTAATGTGGATATGTGTGAGAAGATAATGGTTAACCCTAGACTTGAACATGTTAAGATTGTAGTGACTGGAGAAGCATCTTCTTGGGAATTGGTTCTACAAAGCAGCAGTTCTTGGGAAGCTTGAGTGAAAGTTACATTTCAGCAAATGAGTGCTGTCTCAGCATAACAGGAGAAATGGCTGCAATTTAGAAGGCAGTATGTTAAATTCAAACTATAGGAGAAAGAAAAAAAAATGATGATATTAAAAAAGTGCAATGTGTTGGTCACTTGCAGGCCAGCTATTTTTTTTTTGCTTCTTTACTCGACTCAAGGAAATGGATTGCGTGACTCCCTTTCTCAGCCGTTACACTGGGCAGTTGTGAAACAGACACCAACTCAGTCGTGCCTACTTTGACTTCCTCTGTGTCCTTCTGTCAATCTGTATATCCAACTCTATTGCACGCAGTCTGCCGAATGACTCCCAGACACTTTGTGCTGCTGAAACCAGCTTTTTATGCTATTCCAAGATGGCCAAAATTTGCATGCATGCAAATATCGTCTCATTTTGGATGAGATAGTTGTGCATAAATTGTGTCTTCAATAGCGGCCATATTTCTTTTTACCATCACTTGCAATTCTGAGGTAAGTCATGTCTTTCATCACACAAACAAAATACAATGGAAATGAATACATGCTATTATCACGGTTATGTACATTGTTTCCAAAAACAAGAAGAAACATTTTGTATTAAAATGAAACCATAAAAAGTTATGAATCTCTTCATCTAGTATTATCACTGTATATAAAGCTATAAGCCAGTATCAATGCTTTCATGCCAAATGAAACTGTTTGTTCAGCCGTGACAGCCCACAAGAATCACTTCTGGCTATACCATGTGATAGCTCAGATTAGATCGAGTTTGGTTCTCATGATGACTGGTATCTCTGTAGGAATTTGTTAAACAAAAAGTAAATCCTCAATCTCACCCCCCCTCTTCAGTCATCTACTGCTGATAAGGCAGAATGCTTTTGGCATAAATTCTCGTCTAGTTCTACTCTTGAATCGTCAGGATTATCTTTACCTGATTTTCAGCCTAGAACTAAGTCTGTACTGTTGGATATGCACATAACTCCACCTATTTCTGTTCTCATCTCCACAAAGTACGCAGACTTGATGGTATCCTTGCAATAAACCTTAAGAAATGGGCTCCTTTTCTATTTAAACTCTATAACAAATACCTTGCTGCTTCTTGTTTTCCATCTGGTTGGAACTCCTCTCTTCTGCAGTCTTTAAGAACTTCGGTGAACCATCTGGTCCTTTGAATTATCAACTTATTAGTCTTTTACACTTTCTGGCAAAATACTAGAGTATAATAAATAACTGTGAGTTGGTTAAGCATCTCATCTTGCTGGGTCTTCTTTCAGATAAGTAATATGACTTTCACTTTACTACGTCAACCAGCAATGTGTTGACAGTTATTACTGAAAGAGTCAATGAAGCTTTAGATAAAAATGGCAAAGCTTGATCCATGGCTTTAGATTATCTCAAACGCATTTGACAGGTTTTGGCATGCTGATCTTCACAAGCTGAAAGGCTATGGTGTCTCCTGCCAAATTTTTAATTTGATCAAATCTTTCTTATCAAATTGTCCAATCAAAGTCATGTTGAAGAGCCACTCTTCCAAATCCTTTCACATTAATGCAGGGAGGGGCCCCCACGGTTCTATCTTTAATCCTATTTTGTTTCTTATCTTCGACAACAACATCCCTGATGTCATCAGTTCCCACCGAGGTATTTATGCTGAAGACACAACTATTTATTCTTGTCTAAACAGTAAGTATGATAAATTCTAAAATATATAAAACCTTTTGAAATCTAGAACGAGCGTTGTTTTGTTTTTTTCTAGATTAATAATAACAAAACAAAAGTCATTGAAACAAAGCAAGTTCAGTCGACCAATGATGACAATTCCAGAACAACGTAACTATAAACAATATTTTCTATCCTCTGTCAGCCGCAATGATGGAGAAAGCATTACCTCGAACCGTCGCCAGTGAGACGCTGCAAGAGCCACTCCGTTTCGCAAGGCTCGTTCCTTAATCGAGACGCAATCACGCCAATCCTCCAAAGGAACGCCATCGCACGAGGGCCAATAACCCCTGAAGTCTCCACTACCACAGGAGTAAAAAGAAAATCTATCAGCAAGAGAAGAATATTTAGATATTTTTTTTATCTCTGCGTCTTGGGTGACGAACCTCGCCTCAACTGCGGACCTGATCAAATTACTGGCCGAAAATGTATCTGCACAGGTCGCATCCCAAATCAACGACTTACCCAATTTAAAAGTGAAGATGGTAATGCCATCCAGCCGCTTTCCATCACCATGGTCGAGGCCTATGGGTTCGATTTGGGAAGGGAACCCAGCTGCATCCAAACTATAAATTCTATGAAGTAACATTGGCAGTTGATTTTTAAAATGACCTACAATCTTTTGTTAACTGGGACAAGAAATGGCTTGTAAATTTTATCACCTTTAAAACAAGACTGCTCTCTTTTAATTATCTTAGAAAACATTTTTTCTTTTTTACCTTCCATCAGCATGGAAGATGTTAACTTTTGGGAGAGTGACTCATTGCACTTTCTTAGTCTCATATTTTCCAATGACATGAAATGGAGAAAGGTTATATTGAATCGGTTGCTAGGTCTGCTTCTAGAAATGTTGCTTTACTGTGATATGATTGGTCAAAGGTTTTTCATCAGAATCCATCTTGTACGTTTATAAATCTCCTATCATCCATGCATTGAATATGGCTGCATGTGTGGAACTCTCTTCTAGCTTCTTGCTTTTGCAATCTATTGCACTCTTCTGTCTTTCAGAATCCTGTTCTTTTATTACCCTTTCTCCACACTAATGTTTCCTAATTTCCTTTCAATCTCAATAATCCCTTGTGCCTTAGTGGCATTATTACCTTGCTTTGGATGAAATGATTAAAAGAAACTAGTTCTGACATGAGAAGGGGCTGTCTGTTTTCATTTACTCATGTCACAGTCCATAAAACTGTTTCCAAGCAATAGCAGGGATTTTGTATTTGCTGTATTCTGAAAATTCTCCTGGCTTCTTTTGACTATTTTGAATTTTAATTCAAGTAAACACATTGCAATCATCAGCATCAAACTTTGTGTTTATTTTCATCTTGAACAGAAAATCAACATCTTCTACCAAGTGCTCCAAAAAGTAGGACTCAACATAAACCTATACAAAATGGAAAGTACGATCAGGAATTGTAATAAAAGCAATAATAGCATCTACCATAAATCCATCATAAAATTCCGGATATGGAATTAATAAATGCTAAACACGTCAAATACCTGGTGTGTAGATCAGTTATACCAAATTGAACCTGGAGAATAAGGAAATGAAACATACATTTGCTAGTTCCATCCAATACAGCATATTTCTACAAAATCAAACCATTAACCTGAAAACTTGAGTCATGTTCTTGAATAGTTAAAAAAATGCTTTTTACATTTTATTTTAACATATTTCCTACAAATACATTTCACTGATTTGTCCATGGATATTTATTTTTACATTTTATTAAATGTTAAAATTTTCAGACGAGTCACAGCATTTTTAAGCAGAGGATTGCCAGGATGTTCTGAGCATGCTTATAGAGAGCAAAACATTAACGAGAAAATAAATTTATTTTAATTTTCTGTATTGGTTAAAAATGTTATTTGATAGAGGAAATTAACATAAATAAACTGGCCAGATATGATAAATATAATCAAAAAAATTGCATCTTAACCATAAACAAATGTTTTGAAAGAAACAATATTTTTTCAACATAATCTTCTTCCTTGACAGTTTACTTATTTCAATTGTGAATATTACAAGTCACAGAAACTGAATGTTATACAGTGAAAATTCAAGGTCAAAATCCAGCTAATAAGTATGTGGCAAACTTTTTAAACATAATCTCCTTCTTTGTTAATGCACTTAATTCAGTGATGACTATTAATCACATAGACTAAACACCAGTTCAAAATTCAGCTAATAACAACATACCAGGTAATGGATTTATTGATCCTACATAAATAAATTGTAAAGTGTCTCTCAGTTTCCTACCCCCCCCCCCCCGAAAAACAAACATCAAATATGAAAAATGTTGACAGTCAAATGAATCACAAGAATCCATTTGATGGGTCAGAATAAGGGAAAAGTGTTCGCTTTCTTAAATGATGATTCTGTCTTGGTGAGATTTTGACAACATTCACAAGTTATCATTTGAAGGTTGATTATTTCCTTAACAAAGACAACATTTTTTCTTTAAAGCCATGTAAGCCTAAGAAAAAGAGAAGCAACAAGATTAGGATTTGATAAAAGCCAGGCATGACAATAAGAATAAAAAAATAATTAAGATTCCAAGAAAACGAGATATGAGGAAGCAATAGAAGTGATAATTAGCCCAATGAGGATATAAAGTCATAAATGACAGATAAATGAGTAAGTGAGTAAGTGAAATGTACTACAAATGAAAAAGTTGACAAAATCCTGTGAAGCGTTACAATGGGGTGGGGTATTGAGAGTGGCGCTCTGGTGTTGCAAAAGACAACAAGATAAACAAAGGCAAGCTATATGGTTTCAGAAATTCACAAAGACTTGCTTACTATGGATGCTTTTCTTGGATTTATGGAAATTCTGCAGAAGCCAGGAATAGAAATTCTGCTACTCAAATCACTGTTTTTACTTAAGGCATTTAATACAGATTCAGCTTTTGTTACAAGCATGGATCTCACCTGACACACACACACGGTTCTCAAACAACCCAAGAAGGGACTCAAAAATAAATTCTAATATTCTGTCATTAGTCAGTGTGTTGGGAAATGGGTTTGTCTTAGAATTTTTCAGCATCACACTCACATCATATATATATATATATATATATATATATATATATGTATGCAGGTGTGCAGTGAAATAGGAAAGAACACGTTAGGTAGATAATCCGGTGTTCCTTAATATTTAGCTTTATTTTCAAAAGGACAGTGCTCCATACAGAAGTAGAGCTTATATTATAATAATATTTTTAGTTTTTAAAAATATGATTCCTCCGCTACATAAGAGTTCTCAGGTTTCAAAAGCGAGAGCCGAGACCCCTAACATAATTTTTTAAGTTATGTAGAGTTAAGGTGTCTGGACCCACTTCCTTGTCAAGCGAAAATTTGGGAATAAGCTATCTTTTGGTTAGCTAGTGTTTATAAATATGAACAAAACACCGAAAGTAAAATGGAAAATAATAAATAGAACTAGAACATGTAAAACCTGGGATGACCCATGCCCTCTGTGCCTACACGAAAAACTGCACATCATTAGATTTTAAATAGTGAAAAGTTACTAAACCATAGACATGAGTTAACGGTGTTCTGTCGTCATCAAATGATTTTCGCATTAAATAATTAATAAATAGATTTAAACAAATTAAGTCCATAATTTAAAAGCCTTAAAAAACTCAGCCCAATAATTATTGAGAAAAACCCTTTCATAAAAAAAAGCCATGTAAATAAACAGATCAAATAGATAATAATGAAACATAACCTTCTAGTCACTCAACGACTCAAGGCAAACCCATAAAAAAAAAAAAAAAAAAAAAAAAAAGACGCCGTCTGACTAGCATAAGCCAAAACCACTCTGGACATAGAATCACCATTGTAACTTGATACGCATTTTTGGAAAGGGACTGGCCTGTAGATAAAAATTAATTCTTAATTCTTAGCCCCTTAAACCACCTAACCTCAACGGCCGAAACTAGCCGTTTCCATAGCAACTAATGTTCCAATGATACCGTATTTATAAACACTAGCTAACCAAAAGATAGCTTATTCCCAAATTTTCGCTTGACTAGGAAGCGGGTCCAGACACCTTAACTCTACATAACTTAAAAAATTATGTTAGGGGTCTCGGCTCTCGCTTTTGAAACATGAGAACTCTTATGTAGCGGAGGAATTATATTTTTAAAAACTAAAAATATTATTATAGTATATATATATATATATATATATATATGTATATGTATATATATATATATATATATATATATATATATATATACACACACACACATATATATATATATATATATATATATATATATATATATATATATATATATATATATATACACACACACACACACACACACACACAAAAATAAACAGGGTGTGATTGATAAATTGTCATCTAAATTAAGAAAAAGGAAAATACCATTGACAGATATATTTACCAAAATTACACTAAAATATTTTGATTTACTAAAGGGTAAATTTATTCAATAAAATCATTATTGCCTCCAACCACAGACCTGCATCTCTTCCGGATGGTCTCCTTGTTTAAGTTGGTGAATGCTGCCATAATTCTTGCCTACAGTTCATCTTTGGTGTTGCAAGGAGTTTGTTGGTCTCTCTCACTCAACTGCACATCAAGGGGTTAGCAGTCTGGGGAGTTAGGTGGCCAGATGTAAGGAGTGATGTTGTCGTAGAAATTGTCTGACAGCCATGATTGGATTCTCTTGCTTGTGTCGTAAGTTGATGAGTCCTGTTGCCAGACATAGGGGTCTTCTTGCAGCCACCCTCTTGACCCAGGGTAGGACTACTTCCTCAATGCACTTGATGTAGGCCTCCATGTTGAGTCTGAGGCCTTGTGGGAAGATGAATGGAGAGGCATAACATTGCTATCACTAGAGATCACTCGAAGAAACTTCATAATCACAGACTCCACCAACTCTTTCTGAATCCTCTGTACTGTCCTCAGACTGACACCCAAACACTTTGAAATATTCACAAATGCCAAGCAGTTACAGCTTTGCTGTTTCCAAATTTCATGGGGTGTGAATTGCTTCATGCTGGACTTTTTCTCACAGAGGATGCCTAACTGATCCTACTATACTGTGCAGTCGATAAAATAAAACCAAGCAATTTATCCATCGCACATGTATATATACGAACACACACACATTTAGCAAATATATACACACACACACATATATATACACATATGTACGTATATATATATATACACATGATCTGCTGAATAAATATTTGTAGTATAGTTTTCCTCTTATTTTTTCATATATATATATATATATATATATATATATATATATATATATATTTCATTAAAGACAACAGACAAGGTACTACGATTAAGCTTTTTATTTAATTTTTCTTGTATTCAAAGTAGTGTTTTCTTTTTTGGACACAGAGTGGGTAGAAACTGTTCAAATGTTTTATAATTCTGTGCACTTTTGACTATACTTTTAGCCATTGTTAAGGATGATTTTCTTTTTGCTTTTTAATTGAGTGTATGGGTTGTGTGTATGTTTCTAGAGTTATAGGGATGTTTTATTTTCCAAACACAGTCAGTCAGCACATTGTGTCTGTGTTCGTAGTTAATATTAAGTGTTAGCTTTTTCTTTTTTTTATTATTAAGGCTTCCATTATTTTTAATCTTTTTTAACATGTGGATGAGGTTATTATATTTGTATTTTCTACTAGTATGTTTCGAATGGGGTCTGGTAAGTTTGTGTGTGTTTAAGTGGGTTCTAATAGAGCTCTGGTCCGATGTAACATAAGGCGTCTGGATAGGCATGTAAGCGTGTGACCAAGGTAATTATTTATAAATTTGGTTTGATCAGGAACACAGTTCCTTAAGGGGCATTTGAATACTTAATAATATTAACTACACACAAGGCCCCAATGTGCTGTGATCAGAAAATAAAACATCCCTATAAATCTAGAAACATACACCCAAGTAAAAGCAAAATTAAAATCATCCTTAATAATGGCCAAAAGTATAGTCAAAATCACTTGGAATTACAGAACATTTGAACAGTTTCTACACACACTGTGTCCAAAAAAGAAAACACTTGTTCGAACACAAGAAAAATTAAATAAAAAGCTTATTTGTAGTACCTTGTCTGTCATTTTTAATGAAACGTGATAAATGAAGGATTGCTGTCTAAATACACACACACTCACACACACACACATATATATAATAACTGGCCACTCATATTTGAGGATACCTGTCTGCTCGGGCAGCTAGCCAATCTTTATTGCAGATGTTTGCTCAGGCAGATTTGTGTTTGTTTAACACCCACAGAGCCCACCTGTGATTTCTACTGCAATTATGCTAAGCAGACCTTAGTTACAGTTTCTGGGAGAGAGTGGATTATCTAATATGAGCAACAATCTGACATTCTCATTTTAGACAAAGACATAGATGAAATACATCAACTACAAGAACACATAAAAAAAAAATTCTGTACTTAAGCTCTCACATGAACTTAACAAAATATGAAAATATGCTGCCTAAATATACACTATATATATATATACACACACAAATATACATACATACATACACATTTTTTTCAGTTAGCCTGCTGAATATTTATAGTATACTTTGCTTCTTATCCTTTCATTCATATAACACACGCATATATATATATATATATATATATATATATATATATATGTATGTATATATGTATGTATGTATGTATGTATGTATGTATGTATGTATGTATGTATGTATGAATACAATAATGAAGATGACATTTTGTTAATGTTGATAGTACTCGGAATAAATGAATGTACATCAATATGGTAACTGTCTTTCTTCCCTAAATATTGATACTAAGAAGCTTGTCCATGAATAGAAGCGGATCATATTTAAAATAAGTAGACAAAATCTGTCTGAATTATTTAGTGTGATATGTCTTAATAATAACACAGAGCTTAGATATATATATATATGCACACCCATAAAAATAAAAAAATGTAATAGTAATTGAAAGATTTTTCAATCCCTAGTGTTTGTGTAGTTGTACCAAACATAAATATTTGATACCTGATGATGTCCTCAAGTATGAAATGCATTACATGAAAACATTTTTCAACTTTGTCATACATCTTCCCCCAAATTGTTCTTGATATAAAAATTTATACATACATACATATATATGTGTGTGTGTGTGTGTATGTGTATATACATACACACATATATATACATACGCAGACACATATTATACACACACATACACATGCGCACACACGCATATATATATATATATATATATATATATATATATATGGATCGACAGATATAATACTGTATCTGTTTTCTGAACAGACTTTCCTGTTTCATTTTTGTTGCTGTCTCCATTGTGCATTATTTTCTATTTCCTTCCTCGGCAAACCTTTCTTTTTTATCTTTATGCTTTATGCCTGTTAGTTTTCAATAGAAAACACCCAAAGTGGAAATGTGCATGTATATATTCAAAGTATACATGCATTAATTCCCATTTTCACTGTTATATATGCTGGCCCTTTTCTTTTGTTTTTCTAGACTATTTTCTGTAAATAATATCTCATGTTTGAAATGCTGTTCACAATAGAAAATCCTTTCAGGAAAGTCTCTTTTCAGCATTGGTGCTTTTTCTTTCTCCTTCCATTAGCAGAAACTATTTATACATTAACAAAATAAAAGGAAACTTAGAAAAAAGCAAGTAAAAAAGCTCACCTTCAATTTGCAATCTGCATACACAATACTTAGAGATAAAATGGTGTTATTCTCTTGCCTTCTTTCTTTTCTCACCTGCTTACCAAGACATTATGACTGAAATTGTTACGGGTGCCTTTCTGATTGTATCTTATAGTTCAGTTGGCGTGTGCTCAACTGGAAATCATAGGGTATAAAGTGCAATTCCCTATTCTTGACGTTTAAGGTCTAACAAATACATTTTATCGATATTGTAGCAAAAACAAAGAAGGAAGACGTTTATTTCTAGTTATTTATTACCAGCAATAGATAAGCTATTATCCTCAGAACATATCAGTGTTTACAGATAAAACTGAAAACACTGTGCATGCAGTAGTTTAATTTGCCATGCTCCGTAAAGAAGACTTTGGTTAGTGAAGATTTCAAATCATTATCATTAAAAAGACACATGAATTATGTTCAAGTCTTGAAGAATTGCATTTTCTAAAATAAAAAAACAAAGATTCAGCTTTTTTTAAGATTTTTGTTCTTTTCATTTCCATTCAACCTGTCTTAATCTATTCAGAACAATGAGATAAATGCTATACAGGGTGCAAGGGGTATATTGTCACCATTTTATATTTTTAATTTACAGCATACACGTTATTCGGACTATTGTCCTCATCTTTGTCGCCATATTTATTACAATGTTTCGGCTGAGGCTCAAGGACACATGGCATAGTGTATATAGGCATTAGTTAGATCCAGTGACAGGACCCAAAGAGTGTGAGTTCAATACCTGGTCAAGGCAGTGGAGAATTTGGAGAGGGGAATTAACAGGAGATAACTGATAACTGACATCCATTAGATATGGCACATGGAACTAGAACAGTCTAACCCAGTGAGCGAAATAAAGGGTTCAGTTCGACATTCCAATCCCCTGAAGAAGGCTGGAGTGTACAATGCCCGAAACGTTGTAATAAATATGGCGACAAAGATGAAGACAATAGTCTGAATAATGTAAATAGTGTACATAATACCTCATCTCAGAAATATAGACAGATAGCATACACATTGTTTTCGATTTTATCAACTGCACAGTATAGTAGATTCAATTGGGCACAATCTGTGAGAAAAAGAGAACCATGATGCAATTCATTCTGCCAGAAACTTGGGTATGGCATTCTATGCTGTTTGGCATTTGCACTGGAAACTCCACTATGAACATTTCAGAGTATTTTGGTGTCAATCTGAGGACAGTGCAGAGGATTTGAAAAGCATTAGAGGATTCTAATTGTGATTACAAAGATCTTTGCAGTGATCACTAGTGATGGCGATGCTATGCCAACCATTCATCTTCCCACAGGACCTCAGACTCAACATGAAGGGCTACATCAAGTGCTTTGGGGAGGTAGTACTGGTCTGAGTTAAGAGGGTGGTTGCTGGAATACCCTATGTCTGGCAACACAAGCAGGAGAACTCAGTCATGGCCGTCAGACAATTTCTGCAACCATATCACCCCTTACATCTGGACACCTATCTTCCCAGACTGCAACCCCCTTGATTATTATGTGTGTGGGGCAGTTGAGTCACAGACCAAGAAAACTCCTTGTAATACCAAAGATGAACTGAAGGCAAGGATTATGGTAGCATTCACCAACTTAAACAAGGAGACCATCTAGAACAGTTGCAGGAAATTCTGAATTCATCTTGAAGCAATGGTTGAGGCCAATGGCGATTTTATTCAAATTGAACCCTTTATTTCATGAAATAAAGGGTTCAGTTCGACATTTCAACCACCTGAAGAAGGCCGGAGCGTACAACGGCCGAAATGTTGTAATAAATATGGCGACAAAGATAAGGACAATAGTCCGAATAATGTAAACAGTGTATATAATATCTCATCTCAGAAATATAGACAGATACTGGCAATTTTATTGAATAAATTTATTCCTTAGTATTTCAAAATATTTTTGTGTAACTTTGGTAAATATATCTGTTAAAATGAGATGTCAGTGTTGTTTTCATTTTTGCATAATTTAGACAACAATTTATTCATCGAACCCTGTATATTTTTATATATCAAGAACAGCACTGAGGAAATTGTAAAACAAAATGGAAAAAGTTTATTCGTAATCCGTTTCATCCATCAGGACTTCATCAAACTGTGTTTGTATCCAATGTTGTGACTTCATATGCGTATGAATGAAAGATGCTAGCAGTTGCAAAATATTTTTAAATAACTTTTTGTAATCTAGCCAAATTCATCTACATTATTTTTCTTTCAATCATTGTTTTTAAATATCCTATATTGTTATAAAAGTAAAATCTGCCGAGATTGGTGATACATTCTTCAGAAAGGCATTGATGAAAAAGTCATCACCAATCAATATTATTTCACATTTAATAATAATTTTTACAAACAAAAATTTGGATTACCAACTTGATTTTCTCTTGGTGGAGTGATGGCATGTATCTTCTTAAAATTTTTCAAATCTGGTTCTTTCCGAAATATTTTACCTCAACAACTTCCTTCTGATTACTGATGATGCTATATTAATATATGCCCATATATATATATATATATATATATATATATATATATATATATATATATATATGCCTATATGCCCATATATATATATATATATATATGCCTATATGCCCATGATACTAACTTACAGGATGTTGGAGATAAACTAAACAAAATCAAACATACAGTAGAATTTACATACGAAATAGAAGAAAACAATACTTTACCTAAGACATCATATTACACCAAGCTGACAGCAGTGGCCACTGAAAATCAACCAATAAAAATGACCTAATAAACTTCTATTCACATTGAAACAACAAAATAAAATCCAGAATGATCACTGGATTCTACTTAAGAGCACTCAGAATTTGCAGCCCTCAATATTTACACAAAGAGGAGAAATAGATTGAAAATACTTTCAAGACTCTTTAGTACTCTATTTCATTTTCAATGCAAAACAAAAGGCTCATAAAATATTCCAAATAAAAAAGCTTGTCTTTCCTGACAAACTCAATGAATCAAAAAAATATATTATTCAACCCACTAACTCTATCACAACTACAACTGAAAAGAATTTATCTAAACAACATAAAATTTGTCATAACTACATCTAAAACAATCAAAGACTTCAGTCAGTCAGTTATGTACCCCATGCATGATACACTGTTTGTCAATCTGTATCATTCAATAGATCACTAATGAAGTAAATTTTTCCCCACAGTAGGTTGCCATTTCTTTCTGCAGTAGACCAGTTGCCATCCAAGGCTATAGAACACGGTCTATCCCGCTATTTACCCATAGCTTCAAGAAGATGATTCATACCTTTCCCAAGGGCATTTGTATACAAGTGAATGCAATGGATTCAATGGGAATTTGAACTCGGCTCTCTGAGTTCTCAATCCATTACTCCACCATACCTCCCCAAAGACTTCATCAATATAAAACAAAACAACAATCCAAAACTTGAAAGAGGAATTTACTCTATCGACTGCCAGGATTGCCAGAAAGAATATATTTGAGAAACCTTAAGGAGTTTAAACAAAACACTACATGAACACAAAAGAGACATTTTAAAAAGCAATATACAAAATGCATTGGACGTTCACCATAATGAAACTGACAACAATTCTGACATAAGAAATGCTACTCTAATCAAAGGTGAAGGTAATTTACTAAGCTGAAAATGTATAGAAAGTGCTTTAATTGCTAGATCATCCACAGTAAACTTGCGTTCAGGTTCTTACAATGTTGCACCATCCTTGGCAGATTTTATGTTATCACAATGTGGGGTAATTAAAAACAAAGATGATGTGAAAAAAGAATATAGATGTATTTGGCTAGATTACAAAAAATTATTTTTTAAAATTTTGAAACTACCAGCATCTCTCATTCATGCACATGTGTAGTCACAACAATGTCAACAAACAAACAGTCCAATGAAGACTTAACGAATGAAATGTGTCATAATTAAATTTTTTCCATTCTGTCTTACAATTTCTTCAATATATATATATACATATATATATATAAAACAGATTGGCTAAAATATTTGTTAGAGATAACAAAGATGGCGATAACTCTATGAAAAATATATAGAATAATTCCTTACTGGTTCATAAGGAATAACTTTTTGTTGTTTAAATTAAAATTTTTTTGTTGAAGTCAATGTGAATTGCATTAGTAACAGCATATAAAAAAGAAGTTTCTCAAGATTCACTAAAAAAGAAAGGGAAAAAGAAGACATTGACCAAATGTGATATAAATAACAAAGATGAAGATAATAATCTGGATAACATATGGAATAAGGGAAACCATTTGTCATACAACTTCAGAAAACAAATGACAACAAATTCTAAAAGAGAATTTCTTTAATTTAGAACTTTATCACCATCTCCTTCCAACATTAATTATTCTCAGTGATTTATCAATTTTCTTGCTTTTGTTAGAATCTGTTTTAGATCTGCTGCATTCATTACAACTTATTTTTGTTATCACATACCTTCCATGCCCTAAACATACAAGACCCATAATGCACTACTCTGCTAAAATGCTACCTAAAGGAAAAGTAATCACTTATGGCAGCTATTATTTATATTTATCTCTAAACACAAAAGAGTGCTTGTGAAAAATGCATGATTTGTTACTTCTTGTTATTTTCAATATAAAATATTTGATTGAATAGATTTGGAATAATTCAGTTTTATGCTAAGCTTATTACAATTAAGAGTACATTTTGAGGGTCAATAATGTTTTTTTTGTAATTGACAAATATCCCTGTTGTAAATCAAAAATAATCCAAAAACAAACTTTCACCTGACCTAATAAATTTCAGTTACAATATTCAAAACATTTTGACAGATTAAAAATATTTTTAAGGTTGCTTGCCTAAAATGAGATCTAAATGCTGGCAAACATTAATAAAAAATAAAATTAAAAAATATGAAGGAAAGACATTTAATTATTATTATTATTCTTCTATTTCTATCTGGATGGAGCTTTTTCTTCAGTTTTTGACAACATGCTGTCCTTTTCATTTTGTAATAGATAATAATAAAACTGGCCAAAATGATGCATTTAAAATGTATTTTGTATTGATTTTAGGATTATTGACATTTTAGCATCTGGCTTTTTAAAAAATCTAATTAGCAATTTAAAAAACGAATTTATAAATAACAGTCAAATAAAAACTTAATTGCTTGTTAATGAAGAAATTTTTAATTATTTCATCAGTAGTACAACAAATTTGAAAAATATTTTCTTTTTTTTTATAATAAAAAGAATCAAAATTAAAACTTTTACACAGTAAACAACATTTAATAAGTTTGGCTGATATTAAAATATTTAACCAAATGATTTAACGAAGATAATTTATTTCCATAATTTGTTTTTAAATACTGTCTTTATTTTTAGAGTCATTAGTGAAAATATTAACAAACCTTAATGATTCTTCTTCTAGGAGACAAGTCCTTTAGGATGTGGGTAATCACAGCTCTCCATAACTTCTTGTCTTTTGTTGTTCTAAATAACTTTTGAACCTGATCTATGTCTTTGTCCATATTATGCCATCCATTCAAACTTATTAAGCAGGTTACTTTTTTTTTTTTAATCATTTCACCGCAAGACAGGAATGTCACTGGTATGCAGGGGTTACAGAGAGTGAAGGTGAGAGAAAAGACTGGTTATAGGTGGGACAGAGGAAAGGATAAAAGCTGAACAGGGTTCAAGAAGATGATGATTGACATTGCATTTAAATTTTTGAAGATTGTACTTATCAGGGAAGCAAGGAAATGGAAGGAAATTCGACAGGCAGGAAGTTGGAGAAAACAAACTGTTGGAGTAGAAGTGATGGTTACATTTAACTAATTCAACAGTAAAAGAGTGGGACCTAGATGCCAATCTAGTTGCATGATTAAACTTATGTAGTTTGGGTACTAGGGAAAAAAACTCGTCAGAGCAGTTGCCTTGAAAATGCTTGTAGAAAAGACAGAGGGAAGCCATGTCACATTGGTGAGAAAGTGACTGAAGTCGAGATGCCAAGTCAGGATCCATTACATTGCAGATCCGTCTTTGGATTTTGTCAAAAACCTCGAGATGAATAGCAGGAGCACCAGACCAGATATGGCAGCTGTATTCAATGCATGGGCGAATAATAGATTTGCAAATGTTCAAGATGGACTCTGATGAGAAAAACCTGGCATCACACATACCCAACTTTCCTTGCAGTAGATGCAGCTATTGATTCAATGTAGATGTTCCACCTGAAAACGTGAGGCCAAGAAATCACAGTGTGTTGCACACCATTGATCTAGCATCAACCATGCTGATGGTAGGCAGGAAAGTTTCTCGATGGAGGTTAAATGAGAGCAGTTTCATTTTGGAGTCATTAAAATTTACAGGCCTTATCCTGCCCCAGTTAACCACAGATTAGAGGTCCTTTTCAAGAGCAGCGGCCAGGTTAACTTTGTCAGCTCTGACAGATTTGCTATTGAGACAGGAGTAAATGGTAATATCATCAGTATAAATGCCTACTTAGAAACAGATGACATCAGGAAGATCATTGATGAAAGTCAGAAACAGAATAGGGCCCAGGATAGGGCCTTGGGAGGCACCCGCGTTTGTGTGAAAGGATTTGGAAGTGAGTCCATTCAAAATGACCATCATTTCACGATTTGATAGGAATGAAGGGATTAAATCAAACAACCGTTCAGTAATACTGTAGACCTGGAGCTTACATAGAAGACCAGCATGCCAAACTCTGCCAAATACAGTTGAGCTTCGACGTTATTATCAAGAGCTTGATATACATATTCAGTGAGAGCCATTAGCACATCAGCAAAATGGAAGCCATATTGTTTGTCAGAGAGTAGGTCATGAGAGGTAAGATGCTTAACCACTTCAGCATTAATTAAAGCCTCAAATGCTTTGTTGAAAAGAAGTAGGAGACTTAATAGAGTGATAGTGGGGCCAGAGGGTTCTCCAGTGTTCTTAAAAACAGGAACTACAGAGGGGGACTTCCAATAAGCTAGAAAGCAGGAAGCATCAAGGCAATATTTGTAGAATTTGCAGAGAACTGGAGCCAGCTTACATGCACATTTCTTTAGGACAATGGCTGAGATCCCATCACCTCTGCTTATGGGAGTCTAATTTAGAAATGATGTTCAAGACCAGTGACAGGGTGAAGGTGCATATCACTCAGTAGAGCCACTGTTCTAGGAGGGGGGGATCAGGTGTGGTTACTCCAAATGAGTTGAGTGTTAAGTTGGAAGAGAATTTCCGAGCAAAGCATTCAACTTTATTTGCTGTAGGTGTCAGGACTTCAAATTGATTGAATAGAGGAGGGGTTGAGGGTTTGCTGTCATTCAGCACCCACCCTTGCAGAGCTGCCAATAATCTTTAGAACAAAATTTGAAATGCTATATGTTAGTTCATACTATCAACAAATAGGAACTTTTCTACTTTGAGAACACACACACTCATTACGAGCAGAGACAAAGAGATGTTGGTTGCAATCAGATGTGTCACTCTGGTACAGCCAGAAGAAGTGATGCCTGTGGGCTATAGCAGCTGAGTAAGCAGGTGTGAACCAAGGAGATGAATATGGTTTCACTTGGTATTTCCTTACTGAATGGAAAGCATCATTGCCAGCTTTCACCCAGAAGGAGATCTCAGACACACATTTTTGAGGAGTGGAAAGAGATGTTTACAGACACTACTGCATGATCAGAGTTGCCAAGAGGGCAGAGCTGCATGGTAAGACATGAGTCAGGGATAGAGGTAAAAAAAAGGTCTAGAAAAAAAAAACATGTCGCTCAGGTTATGTGGGCAAGTCCACCACTTGTGTGAGAGACTGATAAGTTCAGGGCTTGAATACTTGTGTGGTCAGTTCAGAGTACCTAAGCCACCTGGCATGATGGGCATTAAATTCATCAAACACAAATATATCTGCAAATGTGTGTAGGGAGATGGCCTGGTCTGTATTAACAGAAATACTATATAGCATGCAACAGTCATAAGAGGAAGAAGAAGAAGATAGCTGACTGAGTTTAGTAGAGAGAGATGGAGACACATGTAAGAATGGTCTGGAGATTCAAGAGAGAGCTCCCTAGCCAATGTGAGATATCATGCATATAAACTCCAGGCTATGCATGTGAACATTAGAGTTCTTCCTAAAGAGGGGAAGATAAGAATTAAGAAATCAGAAGAGAGGATTGAAGAGTTAAGATTGCAGAGAGTGCTAGGATGTCTGGAGATGTTTTGAAGAAGGATTCCACACTGCAGTAGTTGGTACAAATACCACAAATGTTGGAGAAAGAGAGGTTAAGGGGTTTAGGCGCTTTTTGTTAAGCTGGTTTAATTTTATATCTTTGGTTGCTTATAGTCATGCTGTGTTATTTTGGTAAGGAAGGCCTAGGGTAGTAGTAGCAGTCGGTCATCTAAGATAACATGCGTGGGAAGGGAACTTGCACAGACTGCAACATAGTGTGGTCTTGGGGTTGCTCAACAGAGGTGCTTTCTGAGAGACCCTTTCATGCACGACATGGCACTACAACAACCCTGATATTATGTGACCAATGATCAGGACAACCTCTCAAGACACTATGCAAGTGTTTGGGCTCCTAACTACCAGTCAGGAACAGCAACTGGAAAACTGCCAACCAGGTGCCCTCAGTATGAAGAGACATTGCCACCATCCACACATATCACAAAAAATTAATGACAGTGCCACGATTAAGGCCTGAGAAAATGAAACGAACTGAAAACCCCTTTCTAAACAGGAAACAGGGGATGAGCATCTACTCCTGTTCAAGAGATGGAGGAGGAGTCTGGGCCGGGCAATAGGAAAGCTTATCTACTCCTATATAAAAAAAGAAAAAGGTGCTAAATTTTAACTTAGTTAAAGACAAGATGTCCATTAGAAATTCAAGAAAGAGTTAAAAATAACAGAGACCTACCTGTGAAAGTATTTTACAAGAAGACAAATAGACCTGGGTAAACTTCCAGTTAAGTTATAATGCAGAATGGGCACTCTGATAACTTATATTTGGATAGTTGACCTGCGACCCACAGAACTTTTAGACCATGCCACGTTTAACTGATATTCTAGTATATTAAGAGGGAGAGATGGAAACAGGTACTAGAGGTCGGGGTATGACCCTAGAATTGTAGCAACAGGGTAAAAAAGGACAGAAAAATAATAGACAAAATATGATGGCCATTAAATATTAAGATTAATTGTAGTCAAGATTATGAATGATTCAAACATGAAATTTAACTGATTCATTCACTTTCAATATGTCCAGTGAGTGCTAAATTCTCCTGGCCTTCTTTCCTTCTTATCAGTACCAGAAATTTAAAATGTTTCTGTCTGTAAGTCTAAGTTTCCTTGTTCTTCCAAACTTCTTTAAAACTTCTTTACTCAAATATTCTGTCGATGGTATTTTTAGCATTCATTGGTAGAAACATGTTTTTGTCACTTTAAACCTCTTCATTTGTGAAGAGATTATCCAGCAATTACTGCCATATAGAAGATTAGATGTTATATAGCAGTTCAGCACTCCTTCCTTCATTTCTAATTAGAATTTCTTATGTCTTAATACTTTGCTTAGTTTCTGAAAGACATATTTTGCCATTTGTACCTTTAAATTTGTGTGTCAGTTTTCCATTTTATGTTATTATACTCCCCAGATATTTATATTTCTTTACTTGCTTAATTTTGACATCTCCAATGTTAAATCCTAGGTTCTCTTGCTAATTATCATCTTACAATAGTTAGTCCTTTCTTCTTGCTTTTCCTTATGTAAGAGTTCTTTCAGCTTCCTTTCTGATTCTGTCATTAACACATTGCCATTTGCATATCTTATCTTGTCAAGATTATATCCATTAATCATAAACCCTGATAGGTTTTCTAGTCCTGCAACAATTGTTGTGCTGCAATGCTTAAATAAATCGAATGAAAAGAAAAGGCATCGCTCTCTTTTATGCACTTTTCTTATTTGTTTGTTTTTGGATTCATTAAACCTGTTCTTTATTTGCATGCATGAAGTTAAATATATATATTAGTTATATGCATAAAGAAAGACTTGCTAATTTGGTTAAGACAGATGCTGTATAAACAAAATGGTGCTCAGGAAGAAAACATATCCTAATATGATTGGCCGAAACAACATTGAATTTCATCTTCAATGAAATTAAATTTTGTAATATGATAACTGAAGAAACAATGGGCAAAACAAACAGAAAAAAAAAGAAAAACAAAAGAAAATACTCAACATGAAAATGGATGTAAAAAGTGAGAAATATAGTCTGAAAAACTAAGAAAGATAAAAATGAATGTGCAGGATGAAATGAACAAGGAGACATAAAAAAAGGAAAGTGAGCTTGCAAAATTTAAAGGAAAGAAAGAACTTCAAACATACTTAATCTGCAATCAAAATAAACAATAATTGCCTTAATTGAAAAACATAAATGGAGAAGTTATTAAATGTAGGAATATGATGCTAAAAATAACTGAAAAATATCATGCAAACCTGTATTTTTGAAAATAAAGATACCATCAACAGTTACAACAGCATATACTAGTAATGTTACTGATATAACAAGAAATAAAATAAAAAAAATGAAATGCTGAATAGCACTAGAAGATGGCATAGTAACAGACCTTTTGTAAGATGCTGGGGAAGAATTTCATAAATAGCACAAATATTTACTCTGTTCGTATGGAAAACAAAAGTACCTTAATAATCTACTTTATAAAAAAAAAAAAGAGATGAAAAGGCCGTAATTATGGAGCATATATAAACTATTCTTAGGTACCTCCACGAGATTGCTAAAAAGAAAGAGCATAGCATGATGAAAAAGACGCAAAATTTGACAAAAACAAAATTTTATTGTCTAAATATTTATGTTATTATTAAGAGGAAAGATCAAAGTTTATTTTAATTATTTTTAAAAAATTTTCCTTATTTTTAGAAAAATCTGAATTTTCATTTAAAAATCCTTGTTTCTCTTTGTATCAGCGGAACGAATAAAATAACATATACAATTTTTAGCAGGTTTTTTTTTTTTGTATGACACATTAATTTGGAAAATCTTGCAAAAATAATTGTCGGATGTTAATGAAACTTTCAGAAAGTATTCACAGATGATCAAAATTATTATAAATATGTTTTCTTTTATTAAAGTCATGGCAGAAATATTTTTTTTATATTTATTACCCCCCCCATACCTAATTTTATGAAAACGCTAGAAATTCAGTCGTGTCAGGTTTAGTGATTACAATAGTTAAAAGCACAAGGCTTTGAGGAATGCAAATCATGTTTTTTTAATTGGACCCCACATACCTGAAAATCATCTCCGAATTGTAGCATACAAAACTCAATAAAACAAATATATTATTTAATTTCAAATGCTTTTATGAATATGGACAATATTTTCTGAAAGCAAAAAAATTTTTCAATGAAAAATGAATTTTTAATACAATTATTTGTTATTTTTTAATTATAATAGATTTTTACATTTAAGTTGTTAAAATATTATAAAATTAGTTTAAAGCCGCATCAGGTTTTGTAAGTGTCCTTATGAGATAGATCTTTTTTTAGTGCGTTGTAAATTGTATCATTTTGACCAATCAGAAGATCTGCAGTAATTAAGAAATGTAATTTTGTGTTTATAATCGGGCTCTAATTATAAAGTACGGAAGACCAACCAGAATACAATTGTGTTATTTGAGTTAAGCATTGTTCTCCGCTGTTAAGACCTTTACTTTTTGCGAAACACATGTGGAGAAGTTTATTTAATTTTTCAATTTCAACTGAGAAGGGTACCTAAAAGTATCAGTATCATCTTATGAAATTTATATGATCTTATTTTTATGTTAATTTCAGTTATGGCATTTTTTTCATAAGTGAAATATCAAAATTAATAATAAAATGAATGGAAATACAAATAACACAGTAAAATGTAATAAATGTATATAAAATTATAGTATTTTATGTACACTTCTGATAAAATTTCATAAGAAAAGTACCTATAAATTAATTAGATACCTTTCTTATGAAATTTAATCTCATTCGTAACAGTCTTGTTTTAATTTCTTTATATTTTCCATAAAGCATCATAAACGTAAAGGTGAAAGCTAAGTACAAAAAACAAAAAAAATTAGAGCGCTGAAAGTTTTCCTTAAAAATAACAAGGTAAATAATTTGTTCACATAAATGTAAAATATTTCACTTTTCTCCTTCCGTAGAACAAATTACTCTCACGGAATCCATCAATATGTCATTCAACACCTGTCAAGTGACACAAAAGTTTATGACCTGCTTTTTCAAATTACATCTTTTCGGTGCAGAAGCTAAGTTAAACTTGGTTCAAAATATTTTAAATAAACATTATAATTTATGATTTTCTTAAAATAAGTTTTGAAAAAATGATAATTGATATTTAAAAGAATTTCAAACTGAGATTTTCATTGATTTTATAAAATGTAAAAAATGATTGCCATCTGTGAATTTTGCTGACTAAAAAAAAAACAAGATTTTTAACAAAGTTTTCGGATGTGTTAGGAACGATTAAAAAATGTAAAAAAATATCCCCTAAATACTTTGATCTTTCCTCTTAATAATAACATAAACATTTAGACGATAAAATTTTGTTTTCATCAAGTTTGGCGTCTTTTTCATCATGCTATGCTCTTATTTTAGCGATCTCGTGGAGGTACCTAACTATTCTGAAATGTATTTACTAACAGACTAACGAACATCAGAGATGAAAAATAGCTACACAAACAGGCAGGTTTTATGGGGGGGGGGGTTATTTAACAAATTGCTGTTTAACTTTTGTTTATTGTGAAAAGACATTTAACTTGGTAGAATGAGCAAGTCTTGAAATCATATCATGAGCAGAGATTTAAAAAAAAAACAATTTAAAGGGGACTGAGAATATATATATATATATATATATATATATGATAAAAGTACTGCAATATTTTGACTATACAGTTAAAATAAAGGTTGGAAAAGGAAAGAGACAAGGAGATAGGATATCATTTGGAAAATGAACTGGGAAGGAATAGGAATTAACATAAAACCACCTACGATTTACTGACGACTTTTTCTCTAATATCATTGGCTGAATGACAAGAGGTGCTAAATGAAAGGTAAAGTCTCAAGGTTGGTTAAAAAAAAAAATGAACAGCAATAAAACAAAAGTAATTGTTTAATTGCAATGTTCCCAAAAAGATCATGAAAATAGAAAATCAAGAAATCCAAGAACACATCGGCCACTTAGGACAGGTGATCATGTAAAGAAAGACTATGGAAATAAAAGAGGATAATGTACGACAATTGAGTGGAAAGCAATTAACAAAAATAGACAACTAATGAAACAAAACAAAACCCCTTTCTGTTGAAATGTAAAGTATATAACGAATGTTTATTGCCAACTATGATGTACATGTGCGGAAGATGGAAATTAGCAAAATCACTTGAAAACAGACTTTTGCTAAGTTCAATAGAAAGTGCAATGCTCGGAATAATGCATGCGATTGAAAAGGTAAGTAATATTATAGGGGGGGGGGATTATACAGACAGACAACAAAACAAAAAAAGCTGACACACAAAAATTGCAGGCAAAGGCTGCTTGATTTGTGTCCAATGCTTAGCAAATGCAATAGGAAAAGATGACAGGAAAAGAATGGAGAGAGGAGTTAAGGCATTTTGCTGATAAGAAATGACAACGAATGGCAAAGACACAGTTGTTGTCATGGAGGGATTTTGAAATGACCTTTCTGATGCAACAGACTAGCAATGACTTCTGAGATGGAGGAGGAGGAGGAGGATGATGATGATGGTATGTGTGTACGAGTGAGGAGATCTGACCAACAAAATCAACTTCAGTACATGTGCTATTTATACAAAGGGTTTTAAATATATCAGCTAACACTTTAAAATATATCAAAATGATGGCGGAAATGTTGAAAGATTTAGAATTATAGTCATTTTATAAAATATATTGATACTTTAATGAAGAGTCATTGTTGCGAAATGACACTGTTTCAATTCTAACTTGGAGAATCGTAAATTTAAACTAAAATGTCAATAGGTACTTATTGTACAACAGATAATCAAATGATCTTTTATTGTAATTTTGTCTATTTACAGAAAGCCACCTTCTCTTAGGACAATTAACAGTAGAAATGGTAAAACTTTCTCAAATCTTAAAAAAAAGTAAAAGTTGCAAGATATATGTGTGTGTGTGTGTGTGTGTGTGTCACCAAAAAATTAAATTCAAAATGAAATCAATAAAATTGTTCATGATACAAATGATATTAATATCGTCTGGTTTCACACTCCTCTTTAATCCTTTGAACTGGAGTAGAGTTTTATCTCTTATTTAGCATTAAGATTCTGGTTCCTTATAAAGTCTTTTTCATTCATTTTCACTCCCAGTAGACCCCCTGACATCTTAGTGTCATTATCATCTTGGTTGGGGTGAAGTGATTGGGAAAGAATGTCAAGCTCTGTCATTTATGGTCACATCATCTTGAAACACTGGATCACGTATGATCACTGAAGTTAAGCAACATTGAGACTGGTCGTTACCTAGATGGATGACCACTTGGGAATACCAGGTGTTGTGCGATTGGATGTGCAGATGGTGTTATGAATAATGGCTTGCAATTGTTAATCAGAGAGCTGAGTTCCAATTCCAGTTGGGTTCATTACATTCACTCACATGCAAATACTCTTAGGAAAGTCATAAATCCACCTCTTCTCCTCCAAGCAATGGGTTCATAGTAAGACTTGTATGATTAAATCATTATTATCTCAAAAACAATTCTGGCTTTAAATAACCTGAAAAGGGTTGATAAGACAAAGAAAAAAGGCAAATCAATCAAAGCTCTGCGTTCCTCTTCTCAGCTCTTCTGATGATCTGGAGATATATTTACTGTTAAATATATTCGGAAATATTCTGAACAAATGCCCTTAAAATATACTGCATTTACATATGTCACTGCAAAGAAATGTATGCCATGTAGATAGAAAGAAGAGATAACAATTCTATACATACCATTTACATTATTCGGACTATTGTCCTCATCTTTGTCGCCATATTTATTACATTTTGGCCATTGTATGCTCTGGCCTTCTTCAGGTAGTTGGAATGTTGAACTGAACCCTTTATTTCACTCACTGGGGTAGACTGTTCTAGTTCCACGTGCCATGTTTAATGGATGTCAGTTATCAGTTATCTCCTGTTAATTTCCCTCGCCACTGCCTTAACCATGTATAGAACTCACACTCTTGTCACTGGATCTAACCACTGTGTCATGTGTCCTTGAGGACATCTGTGTATGAACTTCTGGGTATTATTAACCTTATGTCTTCAGTAACCATTTTACCAATGCTCATATTGCAATTGTTGCTGTTATCATCCATGTTTTTACCAGAGCTCATATTGCAATTTTTGTTGTTGTTATTATCGCTTTTCTCTGGCACTCCTTATTACTGGTTCCAATATTGTATTCATTTCTATGCTTGGTCGGCTCAGGAGATTTTTGTGGCCTAGCATATGTGCTGATTCCTTAAGTTTACGAATTTTTCAATGGTGTTCTTTGTCTATGATCTCACAGACAAAGAACACCACATAATAACTCATCTCAGAAATATAGACAGTGAATTCTATATATGTTTAGTATTTTCCCTCAACTGTCAATAATCAACAAATACTCAGACTAAAACAATAAAACATTTGACTAATTTGAAACTAAACTGAGTGATGGTGATAGCCATCTTTTGAAAAAAATTATTTATGATATTTTTTTTTTCATAGGCATTGTCAATCCACACAAACACAATATGAGAAACAGTTTTATCTTTCAGTCTCTTTGCTGCACAAATTTCATCTCTGTGCTTTCTGCTTTTGGCCACCAATGACAAAATTTTGGAAATTTTATTTCTTTCATGTGTTTATTATGATCACAGGTTTAATAAAGATCTCTGATTTTAGAAAGATGTTAACAGCATTCGGATGCTATCAGTTGTAGAATCGTCTGAATCAAAGATTTCCAAGAAAGCATCTTGCAATCGATTTGAAAAAAAAAAAAATAGTTTCAAAGTATCAAGTGAAGAGGAGGTGGCAGTGAGGATGAGAAGTGAGATTTGGAGAAAAGCTGAGAGCAAAGAAGACAAAATACAAAGAGTAAAAACATTGAGAAACATGGAGACAAATTAAACAAAAAAAATGTTTCATGAAAAAAGAAAATGTAAATTTATTTAAAGAGAAGGAAAAAGAGAAAAAAGAAAAATGTAACTTAAAATAAGGAGAAGGAAGAAGATAAAGAAGAAAAAAGAAAATGTAACTTGAAATAGGAAGAGAAAGAAGAAAAAACACGACTTTAAATATGGAGAGAAAGAAGTTGAAATAAGGAGAAGGAAGAATAGAAAAAAGAAAAATGTAACTTTAAATAAGGAGAAGGAAGAAGGGAAAGAAGAGAAAGAAAAAAAAGAAAATGTAAGTTTAAATAAGAAGAAAGAAAAGAAAGAAGAAAAATGTTAACAAAAAAGAGAATATATGGGAAGAAAAAAGAAGGAAAGAATAAAAGAAAAGTTCTAAAAGTAGAAGATACTGAAGGAGAAAGAAAGATATAAAAGCAAGAATACAATAATGAGATGAAGAAGAGAAAAAGAAAGAAAAGAAAAATCAAAGAAAAAAAGAAGATGAAAAGAAAAAAGTAAATAATTAAAAATATCCTGAAAATTGTGAAAGAAATGCCAAAAAACAAAACTGAAAATCCAAATCAAAAACCAGGATGTTAGGAAATATATGTTAAAAAGAAAGACATTTTTTACATTTGAACTATTGTCCTCATCTTTGTTGTTGTTATTATTATGTTTCAGCTGTTGTACCCTGCAGCCTTCATCAGGTGCATGTCAATTTGGGTAACCTTCAAGGATGCACCTGATGAATCCTGCAGAGCACATGACCAAAATGTGATAACAGCAACAATGAGACTGAATAACATAAATAAGAAAATACATAAGATATATAATTGAACAAAGTAACTAATAATAACAAAACAAAAGTCATTGAAACAAAGCAAGTTCAGTCGACCAATTCCAGAACAATGTAACTATAAACAATTTTTTCTATCCTCTGCCAGCTGCTATGATGGAGAAAGCATTACCTTGAACCATCGCCAGTGAGACAAGCTGCAAGAGCCACTCCATTTCGCGAGGCTCATTCCTTAATCTTCCAAATGAACGCCATCGAATGAGGGCCAATAACCCCTGAAGTCTCCACTGCCACAGAAGTAAAAAAGAATCTATCAGCAAGAGAAGAATATTTAACTATTTTTTTTCATCTCTGTGTCTCGGGCGACGAACCCTGGCTCAACCGGGAACATAAATAATAATAACTCTTCATCCCAGAAATTCATAGAGAAAAAAAAAAGACATTTATTTATGAAATTAAAAGTAAAGATCATGTTGCACCAATATGTCTTGAAAATCAACATTCAAAATCCTTCCTTTTTATCTGGGTTAAAAGAATGACAGTGTATTGTTGAAAATACATAACTCTCTCTTTCCTTTCTTTTCCCCAATCAGACATCAGTGAACCATAAAAATAGTGATTAACCTTCAATCAGGAAAAAAATCAAATAAGAAGAAAAAAAATTGTGTTGTGACACAAGACAAATTCTCTTTTCTTCCAAGCAAGATTGGCCGCCTTTAAAAATCAGCATTTGAAATACTAATTTAACTCTGTTTGAACCCTCTGAACCTTAAACTTTTTAAATAAAAAGTTGAAGGAAAAAACAAAGAAAAGTGAAGATGGAGAAAAAGAAGGCATGAACACAACCATAAGAAAAAAAGGGCAGTAAGAGTGGAACAAAAGCTTGTAATATGAATAAACAAACTTAAATCTATTAAAAAATATATATTTTGTTAGCAATATTTTAATTAAAGGTAAGATGCACCAAATCAGAAAAAAAAATGTGAAAAAATTGTTTCTGCTGCAGACATCAAGAAAAGCCACTGTCTGTTGCCAAAAGATGAACAAGTAGCAAAATATAAGAACAGGGATTTACAGGATTTCTACTGTCCCCAGTCAAGTTAAAGAAAGACAAGGATTACAATGGGACACTAACTCCGTTTCCCCTTTTCTAGATAGGAAAAACAAACAAACATTTCTATTGCAGGAAAATCTAATATATTTGAAATGTGTTTGCATTGGAATGGGTGCTGCATCGGACTTGTTATTAGTTTTGAGGTGCATGCCACAGAGCCAGCCAAAAGTGTGATAAATATTTGGCAATATCAGAATGTGAGTGGCATACCAGAATGAGGCTGTATAAAAGTGACATAAAAATCTATAACTCGAAGCCATCTCGCAATCGAGCCAAAGTGTTGGTTGGATCTATTTGTGTCCTTGTAGAGAATCAGGCAATTCAGTTTAAATGCCTTAGAAAGAAAAAGGAAGAAAAATCACACAAATCAAGACGGCACAGATAATTTAGGTTAGGAGATTCATCAGCTGAGAGCAAATATTGATCAAAATGGCATTTTCAGTTTGGTTTCAATTTTGCTCGATGTTTCTTCCACGTCTGATATACGAGTTTTTTGGGGGGGGAGGGGGATGAGGTTGTTTGTTGTTTTTCTTTACCTTTCTTTTTCATTTTGGCTCCCAGAGTTATAGACTGTTTTAAGCATGTTTTATTTTACAATAAAAAAAAAGAATAGAAATTTCACTGGTGATAAAATTGACATCAGATAATTTATCCTGAAAACCTTATTGACTCTGCTTCAGCAACATCTCTGAAATATCTACAACTATTGCATCGAGATATAACATCACAAACATCAGAGATGTAAAATTTCAAATCATCACAAATAGGCACATAATCACTGAACAAATTTCATTGAAATGCATGTGCGCATCTGCGTGTGCATGTATGAACATGCAAGAGGTGCAATTAAAATGCCCAGGAAAACTCTTCCTCAAGGAAAGGAAACTTAGCAAAAAATTAAGTCTTTCATTTATTGGAGGACATATTTCAAAAGATGTTTGAAATTTTCCTGTGTGAGATCAAAAATGTATATGTACACACACACACACATATATATATATATATATATATATATATATATATATATATATATATATATATATATATGAATGTGATGAATAATTAAAAATATTGGTCTGTAAAATAAAATACATCAAATTCTCTTTTTGTGGAACAATTTTATTATTCTTATATTACTAGGACCCATAGAATTTATTTTTTATATATATATATATATATATATATATATATAAGTGAACATTGAAGACAACACACAGAGGCAGTATGAAACAGCCTGTTGCCATTGAATGTTGATTTCAATGTTCACTTTTAAATTTACAAACACGATCTCTGATATTGAGCACTTTATCCCATAAATATATCATACCTTAAAACTATATATATATATATATATATATATATATATACACCTGGCTGAGTGGTAAGAACATTTACTTTCTGACCACAAAGATCCAGGTTTGAATCTCAACATGATCAATTAGTCAAGGACATAATCTTTGTGGAATTATTGGCCTGTGGAGACGATTCCAATGTACATTACCATTGATAAGTGTCTGAAAATCATAGCCAAGCCTTGTAAGTGTAATTGGGTAGACAAAACTGTTCGAAATTCACCAGTGGTTGTGCTAGCACAGAGTCAAAAGTTGTTGTGACAAAGGCCTTGAATATATCAGTCTTCAAACTGTTGATCGAGATAGATTATGCACTCTCACCCAGTACCGATAAGCCCATTCAGTAGAGTTGCAGAATAAATCACAAATGCATCTGAGCAGGTGTCTGTGAATAGGGATTGACTAGCCACTTTAACAGACAAGCTTGCTCATATTATATATATATATATATATATATATATATATATATATATATATAGGTGTGTGTGTGTGTGTGTATATATACATACATATATATATATATGTGTGTGTGTGTGTATGTATATGTGTGTGTATTATTTATACATTATATGTGCAGCACTTATTGGAAAGTGCTCAATATAAGTGATAGAGCTAACATATTTAGTTGGATTGATATGAGTTTGTGACCCTGGGTTTCACGCTATTTGCAATCATCAGACAAACTGATTAATTTTTAAATTTTGGATTTATTTATGGTTGTGTATATCGGTATTTTTTATGGTAGTGAGATGAAAAATTGTCATTAGAATGCCCCTCAAACATACGCAGACATACATACTCTCATGTGCACTCATTGCAGCTAATATAAACATATATGAACAGTGTGGGACTGGGCGTATATGCGCATCCATGTGTTGTAGCATACATACGTATGCAATTGGTTGCTGTATTCAATGTTGGATTGTGTAGCAAACTTCTTTCACAAGTCGCAGTGTCAACACACAGACCATTTGTCTATTTTGTTCACGGAATAACGTTTTCTTGCACACACACATATATATATACGTATGCATCATGGGTTTACACATCTTCTATTCGTCTGTTTTTTTTTCTTCATCTTAATATAGGGTTTGTGTAAGGCTAGATAAAATTATTAATGTTAATTTTTTAATGCCGTTTTGCTATTATTTTAAAGCTGGTTATTTGCTTGTTTTTGGTGATTGCGCTTATGTAAATTGTAGAAAATCCAATTTATAATACTTATTGGTATTTATGCAGTGGTATTAATTTTGCTGGCAAGGGGGGAAGGAAGTATAAATGTGGACTGATGCAGTAATGGTAATTGTGCTGTGGTAGTAATGGTGGGAGGAGTGGGTGATGATAATAGGAATTGTATATATATATATGGGAAAGCAGCCTACAGGGCTTCGTTGCGATCAAGGCTCAAGAATACACAACAGTCAAGAATGAATGCACAGGCTGCAGTAAACGCTTCTGCATTTCGAGCTTCCGAGACACATCATCAAAGGCTTCTTCGTGACGTAAGAAACGCTGCTGCCACTGCGAAATCAAGGCCAATAGAGACACTTGACTGCAGGCGTGACCATCAATCCAGGGACACTGCTGCAACAGCGAATGCTAGGGATGCTGAGACTATGCCGTGTAGGTCTGTCCGAAATGCTATGAATGCTGCCACCACTGCCAGGTCGAGGGCAGCTGAAACATTCGACCGCAGACGCGCCTGTCAATCCAGGGATGCTGCTGCAACAGCTAGGTTGAGGGAGTCCGAGACAGAGCTTCAGCAAACAACCCACAACGCTGCAGCGACTTCTGCTGCCAGAAACTCCGAGGGCTCACAGACAAGGGCAAACAGACTTTCAAGGGCTGCTACAAACATGGCCGCTGTGCACTTATCTCAAACTAACCCAAGCTCGCTGCATACGCCTCAATGGCGACATTCAGCGCCTTGTGGCCCCCATGCTGTTACCTGTCCCAGTAGTTCCTTTTGGTATTTCTTGTCTTTCAATTACGACCCTGGCATTGACTTAACTACGTGTGATGACATCAATGTACGGTCCATGACCTGCGTTTGCCAATTCTGCAACGCCCGCAAATGGGCCGGGGAGCCTGCCGGTCTGTGATGCTCCTCTGGCAAAGTTCGACTGCCACCTTTGCATGAACAACCTACCTCGTTGAGTGGACTAATAGCCAGCTCCCATCCCGACTCCAACCACTTCCTTAAAATAATTAGGCAATAAAACACCTCCTTTCAAATGACCTCATTCGGGGGTCGGGTGGTTCAAGAAGAGGGTAGGGATGCACACTTTCAAAGTACAGGGGTAAATCTACAAATCAACCATTCGCCCTTACATGGAGTATTGCTGCCATATATGTTCTGGTGCCCCTTATGTTTGTCTCAAGGCTCTTGATAAGATCCAGAGACGGATATGCAATCTCGTCTGCAGTCGCTCTCTCACAGACGTGCTGTTGCCTCCCTCTGTCTTTTTTACAAATACTTTCATGGTAACTGCTCCAAGGGGCTGCTTTCACTAGTTCCCAGACTTCATGAATTTAAGCGTTCTCCTAGGCTGGTATCTTGCTCACACCCTTTCACTGTCAAAACTTAAATGTAGCCGTCTCTTCTACTCCAATAGCTTCATGAACCCGCACCTCTCGCCTGTGGAACTCCCTCCCCTCTTCCTGTTTCTCTGATAGTTATAATCTCCAACTATTCAAATGTAATGTCAATTGACATCTCCAGATGCCCTGCTCTATCCCCTATCCTTCTCTTCATCCTTTCCTCTAACACTCCTATTTGCTCTAGCTGCAACTCTCCGTAACCTCTTGTGTGTTAGTGGCTTCCATCCTTGCTTGGGGTGAAATTCATAAAAATATATATATATATATATATATATATATATATATATATATATATATATATATATATATATATATATATGTATATGTATATATGTGTATGTATGTATGTATGTATGTATGTATGCATAGGAGTGGATAGCTTCACCTATCACCTGGTCAATACTCTTTCCATGTTTATTGAGTAAGGATAGAGGTTTATCCCTTGTTTCTTGATGACAATTGGTTTTCTGATTCTTTCTTCTCATGTGGCCATAATATTTTAATTATCTTAACTTTTTGGTAAACTGACTGATCAGGTATCGGGTTGGTGGTTTTCTGGCTACTGCATCTGATTTATAGTAACGATCCCGAACTCTTTGGCTTTGAAATATTGCTGCCACATTTGGTACTCCTGCTATTTAGAGATTCTTGATAAAATACAAAGAAGATAGTTATTGGTCTTAACCTGGCATGTTGTCTTTAGTCCCTTTCCCACCGTCATAATTTGGCACCCCGTGTCTTTTCTATAAATATTTCTATAATAATTGCTCAGATGAACTTTACTCTATGGTACCTAAACTTTATGAATTTAAGTGCAGTGCTAGATTGGCGGCAAGGTCTCATTATTTTACAGTTGAAATGGTTAGATGAAACCGTAAATTCTATGCTAACAGTTTCTTCTCTCACACTTCTCGCTTGTGGAACTCTCTTCCGGCTTCTTACTTCCAAGTCAGCTTTGAAAATCAAAAATTTAAATGTAATGTCAATCATTATCTTCTGTCTTCTTAATTCTTATTTATTTATTGTCCTCTCTCTTTAATAGTAGTTTTTCTCATATTCTCTAATGCTCAGTAACCTCTTGCATCCTAGTGGCTTTATTGTCTTGCTTGGAGAAAAATGAATAAGAAAAAAAATGTGTGTGTGTGTGTGTGTGTATATATATATATATATATAGAGAGAGAGAGAGAAGGAGAGAGAAAGCATTTGTAGGTCTGTGTATACATAAATCTCCAAACATATTCTATATAATGCAATAGAATAAGAAAACTTTTCATATTCTCCAACAGTTTACCAGCATTCATAATCTGAAAGTAAATATTTTACTGAATACTCTTCTGCTTACAAGGTGGATATTTTGCTGTAAAGAATTTTAACGATCGATTCTGAAGTCCTGATGTTGATAGTAAAATCTGCCAAGAAAGAGCTTCCCTTGAGAATATAACCATTTTCACACCCACAAAAACAGGATTATGAATCTTCTTTATTTTTTTAAAAAATGACTTTGGGGAAGAAATGAAAAATGTTAGTTTCTTCTATCCTCCTGAACTTAGTCGAATGCGATGATAACTCGTCAACAAGCTAAAATTAATGTTGGACATCTTGAAGTCTTGCTGAATAAAATTCTATTATGATGAGACGCTTCTATTTCAATGTATATTTTATATATTCATGATATACATATATATAAACAAATTTTATTCACTTTGACTAACAAAGTCTGTCTGATCAATTTTTTATCATCATTTCCTAATTTTTTATATAAGTTTTCATGCATGCGGATAAAGTTTATAAAGAAATAATCCAAAGTGCATGTATTTTTGATCCTCTCATTTATTACCAGGAATTAAATGATGTCAATATCATTAGCTACATCCAGGCATTTTAAATATTTAACCATCGCACGCTGTATATATGTGTACCTATAAAGTTTGAAGTGGCAAAATTCTGAGACCTAAAGAATGTGTATGTTTTTGTTTGAGTAGACAAACTAAGGACTACAAAAGGCAGGGAAATGTGGGAAGCCTTAATCGGCCACATTGTGAATAGACATGGTCCATAGAAGAAGAAAACATTTCATCCTCTCAATTATTACCTGGAATTAAATGATGTCAATATCATTAGCTACATCCTGACATTTTTGGAGTGTGACATTTCAAACTTAAATAGCCACGAATTATACAAATCAGGGAAATGAGTTTAATAAGCATTTTAAATATTTTATACACATTTTCAAATGTTGTCTCTGTGGTAAAAACGATTTAATGCAAGTTGCTTTCTTTTTGTATAAAAATAGCTTTGAGTATTTGTAGTCTTTCTTTACTGTATATTATTTTTGCATTATTTACTAATATTTGCCTTATGTTAATAATGATATAGAAGGGTAGTTAATATGTGGTATGATGGGAGAGAACTATAATAAAAAGATTTATTCTCGTATTTATCTTTCCCCCATTATGGGTATTATTATATCCGTGATATAGCAACACTGTGTTCCATGGATAGACTAGAATGGCTGAAAGTAAAATGAAATCGCTGAAAGGAAAAGGTATGACAAACATGCTTTGTTCTAAGAGAGACGTTTATACCATTAAGACATACACAAAACTATATATACATATTTACATATGTTTCACACAGAGAAAAATATAACATATATCTACACAACATGCAGAGTGAAAGGAGAACAAAAAATAAGGTCTTACATATAATATGGAGATTCTTCTGTGTTTCTGGAGAAGGCATGTTTAGGAACCCCAGATTCAAACAGGCCGGATTCATCTACTATTTCCCAAGTGAGGACATATTTCATGAACAGGAAACAGCGAGTCTTCGGTTATGAAGTTAGTTTTCATTCTCTTGTATGAGTTGTGTAATATGGTTCACGTATTCAGGATTATAAAAAAGATTCCATGTCCTAACTGCTAGATCATTATTTAATATTATACTTAACTCTGATTATTGCTGTCTGAATTTCTAGGATGAGGGGTTATCATTATTTACATTTTTTACACTTGGACTAATGTTTCCATCTTTGTTGCTATGGTGAAAACGTTTTGGCTGTTGGATTACCTGGCCTTCTTCAGGTTCTGAACACTTTATTTAATCTATGGGAGTTGACTGTTCTCATTCTGTTGTTCATGTCTAGGGGAGATATCTTATTTGTATTTAGTACTGCTCAGTTACTACTCCACTGAGTCTAAGTCAGCATTACTCAGAACAGAGGTTGAACTCACAATTGCTATATCACCAAATTCACAAATCAACATTTTAAATTTACTAGTCCATGAAAGTTATCCAGATTAACTGTTGGTCTTGATAACACAAGCTCCCATTCATATAGATGTCAATCACACGGAGGCTTACCTGCATGTAAGCCATAAAGGGATCATTTCCATTACAAGTATATCGCATGTTAAATTCAAAAATCAACATTTTAAATTTACTAGTCCATGAAAGTTATCCAGATTAACTGTTGGTCTTTCAAGGTTTATATTTTTGATAACACAAGCTCCCATTCATATAGATGTCAATCACACGGAGGCTTACCTGCATGTAAGCCATAAAGGGATCATTTCCATTACAAGTATATCGCATGTTAAATTCAAAAATAACTACGGTAGCAGATTTGTCTGTTGCCTATTTCTAGATAAGTGTAATTGAAATTTAAAGAAATTTATCTTCCTAACTATAGAAATGTACTACTGATTCTATCGAAGCTGTAACTCCTCCTCCTGAGAAATGAAACTACCCTGGCTTCTTATTTTCTTCAGTTCAGGGATTTCTCTGTAAATTAAAGCAAAACACAATTGCTGAATATAAGTTAGGACATCAGAATCAAAAAATTGAGTTCTTAGTTTTATTTTGAAGCTAAGACTAAAATAAACAAAACTGGTTAAAGTTGATTTTCAGAAATTTAAAAATTACAAAGACTAATTGGTTTTATAAAAGGAGAGAACTATGGTAGAAAAGTTTATTCTCCCATTTATATTTCCGCCATTATGGGCATTATCATATCTGTCATAAAACAGCACACTGTGTTTCATGGAATTTACCAAAATTACAGAAAAATATCTTGAAATACTAAAGAGTAAATTTATTTAATAAAATCAGCATTAGCTTCAACCACATCCTCCAAATGACGTCAGAATCTCCTGCAGCTCATTTGGGCAGTATCCTTGTTTAAGTTGGTGAATGCTCCCATATTCCCAACCATCAGTTCATCTTTGGTCTCTTGCCCAACTGTGCCCCACACATAATAATCAAGGGAGGTTACAGTTTGAGGAGTTAAGTGGCCAGATGTAAGGAGTGATGTAGATAGAGAAATTTTCTGACAGCTATGAATGGTTTCTCCTGCTTGTGTGACATAATGCAGAGTCCTGTTGCCAGATATTGGGTCTTGCAACAGCAACCCTCTTGACCCAGGATAGCACTACCCTTCAATGCACTTGATGTAGGTCTCTGTATTGAATCTGAGGCCCTGTGGGAAGAGTAATAGTGGCATAGCATTGACATTGCTAGTGGTCACTCCAAACACTTTTATAATTGCCATTAGACTCATCTGTTTCCAAATCCTTTGCACTGTCTCCAGATTGACACCCAAACACCCTCTGAAATGTTCATATTGGAGCTTCTGACATGAATGCCAAGTAGTACAGCATGCTGTTTCCAAATTTCTGGCAGAGTGAATTGTGTCATGGTGCACTTTTTCTCACAGATGGTGCCCAATTGACGCTACTACACTGTGCAGTCAACAAAATAAAAAATAAAAACAATGCATATGTGTGAAATTAAAAATATAAAATGGCAACAATTTACCCATTGCACCCTGTATCCAAAAGTATTTACACGTGTCTCACATAGAGAAATTATGCTGTATCTACACAGCAAGCAGAATGTAAGAAGAACAAAAAATAGGGTCTTGCATATAATATGGAGATTTTTCTGTGTTTCTGGAGAAGTCATGTTTAGGACTCCAGATTCAAAAGGGCCAGATTCATCTACTATATCAAGAGTGAGGACATATTATGAAAACTGGAAATGGCAAGACTTGGATTTTTCTAAATTGAGGACTGCTTTCTATATCTGGGGAAATGGCTCCATAGGTCTTGTAAAGTATAGCATTTGCTGGAGAAAGCAGATTTAGCCTTAGCTCGGTCCCCTTGGCTCAGGCTAAAAAAAAAACAAAAACAACTCCACAGTTAGGCTGCTATAAACAAACTAAATGAATAGCCATTTTCGTCACTCTATGACCCTTGGGACTATCTCGACCAAAGGGAGACAATCATCTTTTGTATTGCAACAGTGTATCTTTTGTATAATAATAGTTTCAAGTATTTGGAGTCTTTCTTTACTGAATATTATTTTGGTATTACCTACTAATATTTGTCTTATGCTAATAGTCACATTTTAGTTGTTTGTGATGTGATAATTCATGTGTGCATGAATTATACTAATTTTAAATAAGTAACAAATTAACCTATGAGAGAATATAGTTTTTGTGTGACTAATGTAAGAATTTCAGACAATCTTTTCATTTCATTTGAATTATAGATGCAAATCTCTAAAAGTTTTGAGGATAGAAACCAATATTCAAGCAAAGATATCTGGGAAACAATAAAAACTGTTATATATATATATATATATATATATATAAGTGGACATGGAAGTCAGCACTTAGAGGCGACAGTCTGTTTCATGCTAGTGCAATCGTACGATTGCACTAGCATGAAACAGACTGTCGCCTCTAAGTGCTGACTTCCATGTCCACTTTTATATTTACACACGCTCTATCTCTGATATTGAGCACTTTATCCCATAACTATAGCACACTTTAATACTATATTTCTTCATATATATATATATATATATATATATATATATATATATATATATACACACACACAATCTTGTTGATTAGCATTTTGAATATCAATTTCCATGTAATGCAGATCATTACTTGTTGAAAATTTAGTACAACACAATCTTTCTTTCTCATTTGCTCCCATCTTGTGCCAAACACAAGCTCAACAAACACCTGTCTAAGAGGCTTTATGCACACATTCCTATATATGTATTTATATATAAACATATATTTCCTAATATTATAAACATTATTTTGTGGATACCCATGTTTGAGTATATACTTTGTTTTTGTTTTAATATATATGTATACTTTTATTTATCAATGTAAGAGTGAATATCTCTATTGCTCTGAATGGAATGCAAAGATCAAGTGACACAAAAACGAATACAGATCAATGAAAAGACAAATATCAGCAGTCTGAGCTAAATAATTGAAATCCTAGTTTGTACATGAACTAATACAAATCTCTGACATCAATTATATAAATATATATATATATATATATATATATATATGTATGTATGTATATGTACAAAATGTAAATACTGTTCCTTTGACATATCAAAATATAAAAAGGAAATGTTTTATGCCCCAAAACACAAAAAGCGTCAAAAAATAATAAATGAAATTGCTCAGTGCCAAAATAAGGCAGATAAATTTAAGATCAAATTAAAAACAAAGAACTCTTGGCAAGTAAACTTTCACCTTCCAGCTCTTCAGGCTTTGACTGCTAGGATCAATATATATATATATATATATATATATATATATATATATATAAGAAACAGATGCCTTTATACTAATATATTCATGAGTGCAAATTTATTTCTGCAAATTTAAATAGCAGATACATATGTATGCACATATAATTACATGTGTAAAATGATGTGAAGCAAATGTTCAATTGTTTTTTTCCCTGAGTAAATCTGTATTGGGTACAAAATCTCATTCACACATTAAATATGGGTTTGCAGTCTGATTGAAACATTCAACAAGAGTCAAAACAATGAAAAGAAAAAAAATATTTATTTTCACAAATATTTTTTATTCATTTTAGGCTTAACTTTGCTCTGAATTCATTTTTCTTTCTTTTCTGGTGAAAAAGAAACAAAAATTCAGAAAAAAAAAGAATTATATATATATATATATATATATATATATATATATATATATATATATATATGCAATCAGATATGTCTGTCTAGGGTGGGTCTGTTCAGTCACCAGAAATCACACCAACACCAATAGTCTATTGTATATGACAATTTCCTAATGGCATGCTTTGAATGCTTGACCTGCACTAGGGTGTGCAAGTCTAGGCCAGGCCTGACAAGGCACATGAAAAGGCACATTGGAAGTGATGATGATCAAAGTCTCCTTCCACCACCCATAGTGACAAGAAATGCAGATTGATGTCTGGCTTTATGAGCCACTGTCATTCACACAACCGATGAATGTAGTCCTGTCGGAGTAAGTTTAAGTGAAGGGCTGGACATGTCAGTGATGGTCATACTCGCTTTGTGAGTTGACAGCTACCATGTATGCATGCGAGATAACGATATATCAATTTTTTATATATCAGGAAGAATATTGGGGAAAAATGTATTATAAAGGGAAAAAAGTGTTTGTGTCACGCATTTCATCCTTTCGAACTTCATTGGACTAAATTTGTTTTGTTGGTATCACTACACAGGTGAATGAAGTGGGGGGATGCTGGGAATTTTAAATTTAATTTTTTTTTATATATATATAGTCTAATCAATTTCATTTTAATTCTTTTTCTTTTTCTTTCTATCACTTTTGTTATTAGATATCCCACCCTGTGATAATATCCCACCCTGTGATAATAAAAGATCAGTCAGGAATGGTGAAAGGTTGGGTGTATATAATGTTGAATGGAACACCATTCTTTGGATATATGGGTTTTTTTTTTTATCGAATTATTTTCTTCTTATAAATGTTTGTGCTGCTGGTTCAAGATGTATTCGCCATTAATATTTCGCCACTTTGGCCAATTCAAAGAGCGCACTTGTTTTCAACGGCTCTTTGCTATCTTGGGCATCAAAGTTGGATAGGTTTTTTTCTATTTGAATGTTTTGGAAAGTACTTGGAGAAATATCAGGAAATACCATCAGTAAAAACATTCAGAAGAAAAGAATTTAAAAACAAAAAGTCTGAAAATAAATAAGTAAAATAAACCCTGTTTAAAAAAAAAAAATGAAACTTTTGCTCAAATATTGGAATTCGCTAAAAATAAAGCGTCCTGATGAAATTTTTTTTTACATTCTCAAAATAAATATTTCTATAGCATTTGCTGACAAAATAGACCCTATATATTTAATGAGGGGTGCAGATTAAATTCCCAAAATGTATATTTAGAATCCATTCATTCAGTTTACTCATTAGTGTGTGTGTGTGTGTGTGTGTGTGTGTGTGTGTGTGTGTGTGTGTGTGTGTATATATATAGTGCTGTTCGATAAAAGTGACTCACCTTATCCTTTGAATTTAGCTCAACTTCCGTTTCATCGGAGAAGAGAACATTCTTCCCGTCTTCTACGGTGAAATTTTTGTAACAGTGAGCCCATTCAAGTCTCTTGGCTTTGTTGGCTTTTTTTATTAGCCGCTTAAACCTTCGTGTACAAGATTTGTAGCCTTGTTCTAACAGCCACCGACGGACTGTTGAAGAGGCAAGACTAACACCTTGCTCTTCACTTAGACTGGCTGCAATTTCTTGGCTAGTTATAGTCCTATTCTTCGCAACTTCTCTCTTAATTACCCTGCCAGTTCTATCATCAATCTTTTTCTTTCGTCCCCTTGTTTCCTTCCTTGGAGCAGGAGTGGCATCATTATGTGCCCTAAGCACTCAAGAGACAGTTGATTGTGAGTTTATAGCAATTTCTCTCATAGACTAGCCTGCTTTTGAGAGGGCAATAATAGATGCCTTAAGTGGTTCTGATGTGTGTTTGTACCCTTTCATCTGGTTAGTGACTTGAGTGGCTATTTCAAGGTGTTTTTATACTGTATGAGGCTTTCTGGAATATTCTGGAATACTCGAGATTTAATTTAAGCTGTTCTAGAATTCTCTAGAATATTGTTCTGAGTGTATTGTAAAGTAGTTTTCAATATTTTGTCAAAAGCTCTTTAAATTTACTAGTTTAATCATTAGAATGCTATATCTGAGTCACTTTTTTTGCACAGTTTTTTCCTGAATCTCATTTATATCCAAATTTATAATTATCAATAGAATACCTTAGGGTGAATAAACTTTTTTCCTAGGTGGTTGAGAAGGGGTCTTTATATTAGTAAGATTAAAAATTATTTTAACCCCAAAAACAATAGACAAAAAATATTTTTAGTAAAAAAAATCAGGTGAGTCACTTTTATCAAACAGCACTATATATATATATATATATATATATATATATATATATATCCACAAGAAAAATACAAATATATGCATTATATTCAACTAAGATATATAAAATAATTTAGACAAAGTCAATCTTTTAAACTAAACAAATAATATAACTCCCCCCAAAAATAAATAAATTAACAAATTAATTAAATACATAATAAACATATTAACAATTTTTGAATGATGAATAATCACAACTAAGTAAATTTAATAATAATCAACAACAAATAATTAATAAATAAATACAAATTACCCTACGTAAGAAATTAGAAATTTGTTTTGCTCAGTGATAATAGTAATGGTGATATTAGCCTTTTCCCTCCAGAGAAACATTTGACATTCATTGACTGAGCAGCCAGTACTACTTTAGTTGAAATTTAGAAAATCTTTTTCTTTAAACACTTTTTTTTTCGGAAGACAGGTTTTTCAAGCCCAGTAGCTGTTATCAATCATTTCCACTATTGATAGGAGTTTCATTTCTTCACCTTTTATTTGAAGTAGTGTGGAATGTCAACATCATGATTATGTCATTATTTTCTCTTTAAATAACATGAGCTTTCCATTTTAGTTTTTGCTGTTGTTGGTAGTCCTGAAGTGATGTGGTTTCTGTTATTTGGTACAGTTCTTTGCTCAGTCTTTTTAGCATTGATCTTAGAAAGTGGTTGTCTACAGGTGACACGTTAGATATTTCTAAACAGGTTTGGCGTCATGCATAGCATTCATATGAAAGTCTCAATCTAACAAAGGCTATTTAAGAAGATGACATTTTGTAGCAATTTGTTGTGATGGGCAAGACTAACTCTAGCACAACGTATTCTCTGATCAATTCCCTTTTCTCCTAAACTAAATTTGTTGTCACTGATCCATACACCGAGGTATATAAAGTGCTTAGAATTTACTAATTCCACATCCTGGATTCTGATGATGGATTCAGGGTAAGTGCCATCACCGATTTTTATTCCAATTGCAGATCATTGATTCTGATTTGGAAATGTTTGAGTCCTATTTCTTGGAACACTTGGTAGAGAGAGTGATTTTTTTTGCTCAAGATCATTATCCAAAACATGAACCCCTATTTCATCAGAATAGCTCCTTCCCCTCATCTTCAGTACATTGGTCTTGGGAGGGAAAGAGGGATCATTTTCTTTTATTGATAAACTTGTTTGAGATGTGATATGGAATGCTTAAAATGTCAGTGCTCATCTCTTTACATCCGTAATTGTATATGCTCAGGGCATAGTCTAGGCAAAGATTAAAATAGACTGGGGCTCTCATTTCCTCCTTGTATTCCTGACAAGGTTTGAAATGCTTCCATATTGAGGTCCTAGCCAGACATGTAAGATTTTGTATATTGATTTAATCATTTTTAACCAATGCAATCAGTAAATTTGGATGAGGTCAACAAAGCAAGTATACAGTTTCCTGTTAGAGAATTAAGCAATTTTTTGGAGTTGTTTGATGACAATTCTATTACTGCATCTCTTAACAGAATGATAACCAACAAACTACCCACACCAATCAAACCTGCTTGTAATTATAGATCAAAGCATGAATGTTCCTTAAATGGCAATTGCTTGGAAAATAATATATCAATCCACTGTAAAATCAGAAATTAACAAAGAAAGCATGTACATGTGTAAGTGAAGGACCATGAAAACAGAGAAACTACACAGACACAAAAGATCCTTTACAAGTAGTAAATATGCTAACAGAACAAACCTTTCTAAATATATATGGGAAATTAAAAACAAGTTACACCCAAAAATATGGAAAATAAGGAAAACAACATCAGCCTACAACAATCAATCCAAAAACTGTAATATTTGTCTGCTGGAGAAACTAGCTATGACCACCTTCCCAGACAAACAAATTACTGAATAAACGATCAGAACTCATCTTAAAATGCAGACCTGAAAACAAATTTTTACTACATTACTTAAAATTTAAAAATGAATGCCTTGTAAAATATCACCATGAAAAATGCAAATATATACAATTTATACAATGCAGATAAATATAACATTCTTTAAACAAAACCAACCACTTTAAAATAAACAAGTAAGATAAACAAACCCTCGAAAAAATAAAACAAACAAAAATCTAAATAAACAAACAAGTAAATAATAAGCAAATTAAAAGACTATTAATGCAGACAAAAACACAATGTAATAATAATAATAATAATAATAATAATCAACAACAAATAATTAAGTAATCAATAATAAATAGTAAAGTCAATACACAACGCACATAGTGTGAAGATTGTATTCAGGCATGAAACAGATTGCTGCTGCTTGGTGTTGACCTTAGTGACCACTTTCATATTTTATATATATATGTTTATGTATATGTTTTATTCAAAATGACAGACAAAGATTGCTTTTCAAATGGTTTAGTTAACTTTTCTTGTTTACATATAAGACAATAAATACTTGGTTCCAAATATTCATGATCAAACAGTTCCAATTATCTTTGTCATTTTCAAATTTGATGTTTACATAAACATGGATTTTTTCATATTCAGATACAGTTTTTTTTAAACTTGGTGCTGCTGTTATAATTTATCATAAATGATGTGACTGCTGAGCTAAATATATTGCCAGTGGTTGAATACAGTTAAAAATTTTGTTCATTTTTTTTTCAATTTATTAAGTCTTCTAATATTTAGTTTCTTCTCTCTGGTTAATATTTTCTCTCATATATACGCTTTGTTGAAGAGTATTTATGTTTTAAGTTGGTAGGAATCTTACTCTTAAGCACTAAAGTTTATTGATGTGTGTGCAAATTTCAATGTGATCTTCAAGATAGTAGGTTAACCTATGGGATGGAAAAGTGGCTACATGGCCTCAATACAAATTTGATGATAGTCAGAGTACATCAGAAGAAATACAATTCTCCATGAAAATTTGTTGATTACATTCGTATGACACAATGAACTTGGTGGGAGGGGCATTGTAATGATGTAGATGTCTTTTTTTTTGTAGTAAAATGTTAATCATGTATTATAAAAGGCTCAAACCCTAATATTCCAGGGTTATAATTTATTACATTGGAATCGTAATCACGATCCAATTCATCAGACCTACAAATTCAATTATATTCTTACTCTGTCCTGGACATTGAGTTCTACCTGGATTCTATCCTCTTGGGAATTTATATATATATATATATATATATGTTGACCACTAATATTATCAATATATATATATACACACACACACACTGCATTTAACTGGAGAAGTGTACTACTGCATAGTGCTTTTCATGCTTACTTCTTGTTTATAGTTTTGTTACAATAGAACAGAATTATTGTTTTTTATTTTCTATAATGTTTAAATTTCTTTAAAGTTTGTTTTAATCATTTGTCAATGACATGGTTAAGAAATCTGTTTGTCTTTAGACATGGTAGAGAACGTCTTATGTTTTATTTTCCACTTGTGCTTATCCTCTTTTTATTTTAAGTATTTAGGTCATCCCATAAGTTCTGTCTGAATTTTAACTTTTTGTTAAAATGAACAAAATTTAAAGAGTATTTTATAATGTCTAATGGAGCTGAACATTATTTTTATGTTTAGATGCATTTAAACTGATCAAATTTTATTTAAGAACAATAAAATTAAATTTTGTTTGATTAAAACCCTGCTAACATGGAAGTAGCCAAGAATCATTTGAGGCACATAATGCTTTATGAGTTCAAGAAAGGAAACTCAGCAGCCGAAGCGGCTAGAAACACTCACTCAGTTTATGGAGAGGAAGGTGTGAATGAAAGAACTTGCAGAAGATGGTTTGCAAAATTCAGAGGTGGAGATTTCACCCTTGAAGATGAAGATCGAACCGGACGTCCAGTTGAGTTTGATGAAAAGCTTCTTGAAGCAGCCCTTGAAGAAAATCCTGCTTTATCAGTTGAGGAATTGGCAGTGGTTCTCAATTCAAACCATACAACTGTTCATCGTCATCTTCAACAACTTGGAAAAGTTCCTAAACTTGGAAAATGGGTGCCTCATGAATTGTCTGAAAACAACCTCAAATCCCAAGTTGACATCTGCTCTTCTCTCCATTCTCGCCAACTTGTTTCACCTTTTCTGGATAGACTTGTGACTGGATCTTTTATCGAAATATTAAGCGTCGTAGACAGTGGCTTGGTAAAGGGGAAGGACCCCAGCCACAGCCAAGAAAGGAACTTCATGGGCAAAAGGTTCTTCTTTCAATCTTGTGGGATTGCCAAGGAATAATCCACTTTGAATTCTTACCACCTAATGCAACAATTAATGCTCAAATATACTGTCAGCAATTAGAGCGTTTGAACCAAGCTTTGAGGAAAAAAAGAACTGCTCTAGTGAATCGAAAACGGGTGATGTTTCATCAGGACAATGTGCGACCACACACAGCAAGAATCACGTCACAAAAGATCGAAGAACTTGTTTGGGAGAAAATTCCTCATCCACCTTATTCTCCCGACCTTGCTCCTTCAGACTACCTTCGTAGCTTACAGAATCATTTGGAAGAAACAGCTTTTGTAACACAGGAAGAGGTTAAAACTGACATTTGTGAGTTCTTCGAATCAAAGCCAAAAGAATTTTACAGTAATGGAATTAGTAAGCTTGTTAATAGATGGAAGGAAGTTATAGATAATCAGGGAAAATACATTGTTGATTGAATCTGTGATTAAATGTAACATTTGGTCACTTGTTTTCTTTATTCAAAATTTGGACAGAACTTATGGGATGACCTGATACATTCTAGATTAGACATTATTTTTTTTACCATATCCTGTTCAGACTGTAGCACAACAATGCACACAGGCTTGAAGCAACTGCATTGGTCTCCATTAATATCATGTCCTTCTTTCAACATTTGTTCAAAGTAGCCACCTTGTATATGTAACAGAGAATCAGATCAACCCAACAGGAGACCTAGAGTTGGTTGAATATGGTGCAATAAACAGCAGGAGTTATCTCCTCTTTGACAATTGGCTGTAGAGTAGGTGGCACTGACAAAATTTGCATACAAACAATACTGAGCAGGTATTAGCCAATAGTCAGTGTGGGTCTGGGATTGAGACTGAGAAAGAGCTATATAACACCAGCTTTTCTCAGTTGGGAGAAGCACTCTTGACGCGCAGATATGTGGACAAGATGAACAGAGTATACATTTATTTCACTGATGTATTTCTCCATACAGAACCCCATTCACCATGTGTTGACTGTTTACACTCTACTGCTTCTGTAACTTCATGTAACTTTCTGCCTGTCTAAGAATTTATAAATGTAAACTTTATAATATATTTATGTAAACAAACCATATGCTGCGCTTGTTAACCCACTGTGATGTCCATCTCCAATTGGTTTTGTTATGCTCTTTTTGCATTTCCTTTTTACCTTTTCATTCGTTTTCAAACTGAATTAGTCTCAAGTTTGTATTTCTTTTTTTTCTCTAGATTCACCCTTTTGGCTTTTAATAAACCTGCTGCTATCTTTATTTGACTGTCTGAGGTATGCATGCGTACAAGGTGCATGCATACAAGGAGGTAGGACACTGATGAATGTTTGCAGTTATTCACCTGTTTTATTGTAGAAAAGTATATCTCTAACGGTATTTGCTATTATAATTAATTATGCAGCCATGTGAATCTGTTGGCTTTCTTCTACGTAAAAAGGTTGTAAAGGTGTGTAGCTAATGAAGTCAACTAAGAATTCTATTTTTTGGTATCAAGTTCATAGGTGAAATGAAGTGTTCTGAATCGTTATCAAAGGTGAATTTAATTTTTAAATTCTTTATTTTGTTGAGGTTAGTAAATAGGAGAAAAATATGGGAGAGTGGTTAATCAGAGTTACTCAAAACTGAAAATCTACTTACAAGCATGCATGTGTGTATATATATATATATATATATATATATATATATATATATATATATATATATATATAAAGTGTATACACAAACTGTATTTTCATTTATAAGAATGAACTGTATAAATTATCTTTTGATATAATAAATAACAATGTGTGTGTGTGCGTATATATATATATATATATAAATATATATATATATAAAAGTGAACATTGAAGCCAACACTAAGAGGCGACAGGCTGTTTCATGCTAGACGCAATTGTCAGGCCACAAGTGATTGCATCTAGCATGAAACAGCCTGTCACCTCTTAGTGATGGCTTCAATGTTCACTTTTATATTTACACACGCTCTATCTGATATTGAGCACTTTATCCCATAAATATAGCACACCTTAAAAGTATATTTCTTCATATATATATATATATATATATATATATACACACACACACACACACACACACACACACATTATTATATCAAATAATAATCTATACAGTTCATTCTTATCTATGAAAAATATGCTATATATATATATATATATAATAGTAAAAAGAAAGAACAGTAAAATATATAATCCGGTGTTGTTATTAATATTTTTATTTTTAGAAAACAGTGCTCAATGTAAATTTACAGAGCATAAATATTATAAATTAACTGATATATATATATATATATATATATATATATATATATATATACACACACATCATATTTTCCATATATAAGAATGAACTGTATACATTATTATTTGACATAATAAATAAGTTAAAAAATAATAATTCTCCCAAAATGTGTTTCAGCAATATTACTAGAAAAAACCAAATGAGTCAATTTCCTTCAAGTAATATGTCTATGAATGAAAGTTCCGATTCATGGTTAGTCATGTTATTCTTCACATTCCTCTTTTCATGGGTTACTTATCTTAATATAAAACAAAAGTGCAATATTTTTAAATAACTTTCAGTCAGAAAACACTGACTGCATAACAGAATGCTGGTGGTTGCCATTTACCAACAATCAAATGAGTGCATGTTTGAGAATTTTGTTGGTTCATTATTTCAATGAAATCTATAGCGTTCACAGAGCAGGGGTCAAAGTTGATATTACAACAGCACTGGCTCTCACCATTTTAAGCACCAACCCTTTCTTGATAATTCTTCTACAGACATTACAATAAAACACGTTTTTCAAAGATTAGGATTTCACTGATTTATCTGATGGATTCATTTTCTACAATTTATGAACCCATTACAGGTTATTTAAAGCCAGAAAATATTTTTAGATTGTAAGAATTTTTTGGGAGATACTAATGATTCAGTGATAGAAGTCTTACCATAGCTGATAGTAGAAAAAGTAGTTTTGTACTGCTTTCCCAAGGGTATTTGCATCTAAGTGTATGTAATGATCTCAACTAGACTTGGAACTTTAGGTTCCCAATTAACAATTCCGAGCCATTATCAATTACACTACCCATACATCTAAGCTAACAGCACCTGGAATTCCTAAGTGGTCACCCATCTAGGTACTGACTAGGCTCAACATTGCTTAACTTCAGTGACTGTATGAGAACTGGTGTTTCAACATGATGTGACAATAAGCCTTGAAGATTAAGAGTGTCTTTTGGAATCCAGTGTGCATTTAATACCAAAGATTACCATATTGTAATAGGTCCTGCCACAAAATTGTTAAAAAAAAAAAAAGTTAGCATACCACAATAAAAAATGCCCCAAACTTAATGAAACAAAGTTTTATCAAAATCTTTATGTTAACATTAAGAGGAAAGATAAAAGTATTTTTTGAATATTTAATTAAATTGTTTAATCCTTTTAGAATATTCAAAATTTTAATTAAAAATTTTATTTTTCTTGCATCAGTGGTTGGGCTATAAATGAGCAGAGTAAATTTTAGCAACTTTTTTTTGTGGTAAAAGACACATTAATTTGGAAATTCTAGCATAAATCAATTGCCAGATTTTAATGAAACTTTCAGGACTTATTCACAAATGAATGAACTTATTTTAGAAATGTTTTTTCTATCTTTTTTATCTTGGTAAAAATATATATAAATATATATTTTTTTTTACCTGTTTCACATCACTTAATTTTATGAAAACTCAAGAAATTCAACGATAATTTTTAGTGACTATATTAATTAAAAGTGGGACTCTTTGAAGAATTTAAATCAATGTTTTTTTTGTAAAATCAGACCCTGTTTCAGTGAAGATCTGTTATGAATTGTAGAATAAATAAAAAAAACAATAAAACAAATAGATTATTTAATTAGAGAAGCTGTATGAATAATATATATTAAGGACAATATTGTCTTCAGAAAAAATTTCTTTGATGAAAAATTAATTTTTATAAGATTTGTCTTCATTTTATTTCACAATTTTAATTAGAATAATTTATAAAATTTTTAAATTCAGTTTCAATGGTGTAACTCTTAGTGAATATTGTTATTAAGTAAAAACTATATTTACTAATCATACATCATAAAGCTTATCTGATGACCTGATTATTTTTAAAAGAATTTGGAATTTTTGTATCTATATAAACATACTGCTTTTTGTAGATACAGTCAGTCAAACATGACATTATCAGAAAATAAGACTGATAACTATAGCAAATTTAAAGCCAATATTCTCTAAAATTCAATAAAACATTAGATTACAGCAAATATTTTCTTACATTTTTAAAATTGAGGAGTACTTAAAAGGCGTCCATATTATATTCCTCAATTATTTCTTTTATCGTTAAAGCCCTTGTATTAAAAATAATAAATAAATCTGTCATCAAGCTCTCATGGAGCCATTACAAAGCTGTCAACATAAATAAACAGCTACTGCCGTGTTAAAAAATATATTTCTGTGATATTTTATACTTAAAGTAAATAACAGTTGTTTCAAATCAGATTAATTATACTTTAAATCAGCTAATATTCGTCAAATTTTCAGAAGGTATATTTTATTTTTTGAAGATATTTTAATAAAGGGATTTTTTCATTGTTATAACAGTTTGCTAAAAATGGTGCAAAATTCAAAAAATTTAGATATTTCAAAACGAAAACGCCTTCCAATCAATTTAAATTAGCTTTGAAATACAGTGTAGTATTTGCTTATTGAAAATTAAAACTAAAATAAAAGCATCAAGATTTTTTATTATTAAAAATTAATTTTAAATGTTAGGTATCATGTTTTTATGGAGGGACGTATATAATAATATTGTTAATGTTAAAACCAGACTTGTGACTGAAAAGAAGTTTGTTATATTGGCAAACAAGGAAATTACTACGACTGATGATGGTGACGAGTCCAGTAACCATGGTGGCAATATGTGCAAAATCCTTCCTACTGCTGATAATTATAAAGATGAAAGTTACCAGCCGGATGGTAACATTATTTCTAATAACAGCTGTGATGTTAACCAAGGAGACAATTCCAGGATAATGATGCTGAGAAAGTTATTTAGAAAATGTAACTTATTTACCTGCTCCATAGGAGGATAGGCTTGTTGGTGGTGCATGAAGCAAGATTTAGAGGAAATTTGATTTCACTGAGAAAGAGAGAAAAACAACAACAAATGAACAAAAAAGAAATTAATAAAAAGTAACAATAAAAGAAAAAACCTAAATAAAAAACATATCTGCATTTTAATATTTTGTTTAATTAAGAGGCGAGAGGTGTTTGGAAGTGTAAAGAGTAAATCAAGAAAAGACAAGAAAAGAATAAAAACAGGAATGCAAAAAAAAAAAAAAAGAAAAAAAAAAGACTTCATTATGAAAATTTAAAAATTAAAGCAATATTCTTTATTTTTTTGTTCCCCTTACAACTGACTGAGGAAACTAAATTTGAAAGAGTTTAGATTAATCTCACAGCAGGCAATCAACACTGGCCAAGTAATACAAATCAATTGACATCAGATTAAATTGGTCTGTTGTAAAGATAATTCCATGAGGGGTGAGGCTTTTGGAAGGGCACGTTCGTCAGTCAGGATCATTAGGGGATATTCATTTAATCCCTAACATCATTAATTCTCACCTAGAGGATTTTTTTCCAGGCATAGCTGTGTGGTTAAGAGTCATTCCTTGAATAATGAAGTTTATAATTTTAGTTGCAATGAAAATTAACAAGAAAAAAAAAACAATAGAAAGCAAAAAGCATTACATTTTTATCTTTGTCAGTTTCAGTTGAAAGTTTCACGAAAACTTTTTTTATTTTTCCAGCTGAAACAGTTTTTTTTAAAAACAGTGCCGGTAATGTTTACCAGCCTACACGTTTGTGAGACTTAATCAAGAAAATGTGCTCTCGAGCTGGGCTTGAACCTTTGTTCCCCATCTGATTCGGCAAGGTTTTAAACCTCTCAGCCACAGAGAGTATCACAACTCAGCAAGATTCAATTACCCTTCTGACAAATGCACCTTTTCTAGTTCAGATCTTCTCAAAAAATCTTTATCTGCTCATTTTTCGTGCCTAAAATGTAAACGCTGTAAATTTGTAAGGCATAATGTCAGATAAAAACATCCATTGATTCCTAGAAGTTACTTTGTTTATGTTTTGAATATGAAAAAATGAGCAGATCTTGACAAAATCCAAAGAGGGATCTGCAACGTAATCGATCCTGACCAGGCATCTCGACTTCAGTGACTTTCTCAATGACATTGCATGGTTTACCTCTGTCTTTTCTACAAATATTTTCATGGGAACTGCTCTGAAAAGCTTTTTTTCCTGGTGCCCTGACTACATGAATTTAAACATGTTACTAGCTTGGACTTAGGTCCCACCATTTTACCGCTGAAATAGCTAAATGTAACACCCGCCACTTCTACTCCAGTTTTCCTTGCACTTCACACCAACGGAACTCCCTTCAATTAACTACAATCTTCAGAAATTTAAATGCAACATCAATCCCCATCTTCTGGAATCTGATCCATCTTTTGTCCTTTTCTCAATCCTTCCTATACTCTGTCTTCTCTCTTGCATTTCTTGCTCAAATGATTAAGCACTGTCTCCCAGAAATACAGCAAACTTTACACAATTGCATACAAGTGTGTATTTTTGAAGAATATCAAATGTGAACTGTGATTAACATCTTCATTGAACATTTCCAGGTCATAGTTATTAGTTTCTCGGTTTAATGAGTTCTATAATATTTGGTGAGTCTTTGAGGAATTCCATTATCAGTGGATTATTTCTTTTTATTTACTGAAACTCATCAGGCCGATAATTATTTTGTTAATAAGATAATAAAAGTCAAATTCAAAATGTTAAATTCAATCACACAGAACTTTTAACCAAAAAGTCAGACAACTCTGAATTCATGGAAATCATTCCACTATCATGGCAACTTGAAATTTATTAAAGAAATGAACTTGTGTCACCGGTGTAAGTTTTAAATGAAACATTATCTGAATATTATTTACAATAGCCTAAGTATATCTATAAGTCTACCATTTGCCCATGCTTAGAATATTACTGCCACTTACGGTTTGGTGCTCCTGCTATATATTTAGAGATCCTGAGTAAAATTCAAAGAAGAATCTGCAATATTGTTGGTCCTGGTCTGGCAGCTCAGATCCAATCACTTTTCCACTGTAAGGTTGCCTTCCTTTGCCTTTTCTATAAATTCTTTCATGGTAATTGTTCAGATGAGCTCTGTAACAGAGAATTGGTCAGCCCATTAAGCTCCAGTTGTGTCCCCTTCCAAAATGGGCATGGAACTCCCTTCTGGCTCCATACTTTCTGGCCAACTTTAATCTGCAAAAATTTAAATGCAATGTCAATCACTATCTACTGTCCTCCCGATTACTCTTTCCTCTTCCCACTCATTATCCAAGTTTCTGTTCCTAATTCTTCCACATCCTGTAACCCTTTATGTCTTAGTGACTTTACTGCTTTGCATGGGGTGATACCAGTTAAATAATATATATATATATATATATATATATATATATATATATTTAACATTAAAAACAAACAATCAAGTGAAAATTTTATACCAACCAATTAATAGTGACTTCATTTTAAAATAAAACAAGAATGGATTCAACATCTGATAATTTGCTGAACTTTCAATAAAAGTGAATTGTTAATGAAAATCAATGAAGAATCTTATGTTAAACCTGAAGATAATATTGATGATTATTAAAAAATATGAAATGGAAGATAAAAGAAAATTTACTTAAATTATTCAAGACTTAGTTATTTACAGCTACTAATTTAGCATCATTTTTGAAAGAATATGAAAGATGACAATCTTGATTTTCAAATTGCAGAAATATATTTTACTTTTTTAAAACAAGGACACTTCAAGAATTTATAAATATCAGATTATTTTTATGAAAACAACAACTTTAAAATGTTCCTACTTTAATAGTTTGGACATTGTTATCTCAAAAAAATTCTTGCATTAAAATCCACATATATAAAATACAATATAAACGTGTGTATGTGTGTGAAATAATTTTCAAGGATATTACACTACTTTCCAACAGGGGCAGATTATGGCATGTTCTGTTTAACTTGAGAACAAGGACAAAAATATGCCAGTTCCTGCCAACAGTGTCATGCAGGTACCAGAATACTCAAACCTTCGCCTGATAACGCAATGGAGATGTACTTCCCCAAGAATCAACAGGTGCAGAACTAGTCTCACCTAGATTTTCTGCCATGTTCCACCAAAAAGACACACAGCTGAAGAAGAACAGGTTCTGTAGTACATGGAACCAAACCACGTAACTACATTCTGATCTAAGGCAAACAGCTGCAGATGTGGCACTTTGATTCAAGGCAGAATGCACAGATACGGCTTTGATCCTAAGTAGAGTGCACAGATACTATGCTGATAATAGGCATAAGACTGAGATATGGCACTTTGATCCAACACACAACACAGATACTCTGATTCTTTGCAGAAATGCCAATTCAACTGTAAATACCCATGTAATTTTTATGGGTACTCTGCTAGTATGAACGTAAATAAAAAATCATTTATTTTTGAAATTCTACAAATGTATTTTTTGTTTCTGAAGCTTATACCTTCTTATTTTATTTTTTTTTTACTTACAACATTGCATGGATTATTTTCAGTTGAAGGAATGAACAATTCATTGACTTTTACTTGCTGCTTTTAAAATATATCAGTGATTTGCGAAATCCCTCAATAATAGTGATATGGTTTTAGAAACTCCTGTTTTATATGCATTTTAGAAACTCCTGTTTTATATGCATTTCAGTGAGAGGAAAAAAAAAGAAGGAATGTTTCTTTTTATAAAATTACAAAAAAAAATAATAAAAGAATAAAAAAAAAATAAAGAATTTACAAACTGTTTTTCTCTGCTTTGTTAATCTTAAAAGAAATTGTTTTCTTTTACAGTCGTTGTTTATGAGATGTACCCTGTGTAACCGATCGAGTGAGCTGCACATGTGACTGCCATTTGCTTAAAACAGTTTCCAAGTTAGGTCACCATTTCATAAGTAAGATGGCTGGTCACTGATGCCAGAAGACCAAGTGTAGCAACACACTTGGTATTCTCTTAGGTGAAAGCTAATGAATTAATCAACATTTTATGTATGAGTGCATGTGTCTTGTTATTTCCCTTAGGAAATGCATCATACAAATGAGCAATGTCCTCAAGTGCTTTCTTCTGCATGCGAAAGTGGTGATAGAGGTCAACTCCCAGAGCAGAGAAAGTTCACATGACACCTGCAAATGCATGCATCATTCTTTTAACACTAACATTTCTCTCTCTTACTTACACACACACACACACACTCGTACGTTTGTATTGACAAAATTCAAAGTGCTTATGACTTTGAATTTATTCAATGAAAACTCAACACACCTGTCCTTGCAACAGACACACTCATGAAAACCATAAACCTTTTGCTGGGGAAAATGTCTCCCTTTGGTATTCAGGCTAATAGTCTTATTTTTCTTTATGCGTCTTTATTGAACATTTAATTCAAGTCATAGTCCCCCCCCCCACTTTCTTATAGATGATTATATATCTGAATATGAAATCATCAAATTAACCTGAAGAATAAATCCAGTTCAATATCTTGAGTAAATCCTCATGTACTAATTATTTAGTACATGTAATTATTTAGAGTTTTTCAAACTGTGCTTCCAGCACTTCAGTGGGTTGTGACAAAAAAAGAAATAAGTGAGAGCAAAATGTAAACACCTCTAAATGTTGCACAGCGCACGCATAAACCATTGCTAATTTTTCACCGAGGTAAGATCATATTATATTTTATTTTATTTAAATATAATTATATATATATATATATATATATATATATATATATATATAGTATGTTCTCATTAGGCTTATGTATCTTGTTCATGAAACTCATTGCAGACTGAGTGATGCCAGTTCTCTCTCATGAAGAGACGTCACCCCAAAACTTAGCTACAAAGGTGTGCAGTGCATTTGACTTCATGACCAGTGAAGCCGTTAAAATTGTTGAATAATTCAGTTGGATCTGCAATCAGGTCTAAAAGTGAATTTCTCGATTCAATGTCGAAGTTGAGTAATGGTGCATGCTTTCTGTGGGAGCAAGATGATGTGTTTCATTTGGCGAAGGACAGAAACAGGCTCAACACTGCACCCGATATGCGTGTAGCATTGTCTGTGTTCCCAATTGGAATCAACGGCTTAGGACCAAACAAGCACATCCATTTCAGTCAATGACATTTTATTTTTCAAATATTATTTACTTTCCCTTTGTGTTGGAATTTCCTTTAAATTTCTTTTTCTAAAAGTAATCATTTAACATTAATGCAAATAGATAATATAGATAGATACATACAATTCCAATCTGTGTGCATCATAAGAAATATATATATATAAATTGTCGATGCTAAATAAATGAACCCGGTGAATATAGTTTGTCTTTGATTTATTACATATAGGTATAATAGGTTAAAATGCAAAATGTGGTTCTTGCTGTGAGTCACAGTAAATAAAAGAAGTTTGAAAAGCACTGCTTTAGAGAGAACCCCAGGTCTTCATCCTCTCTCCTACCCTGTTAGTTACCCTATTAAGTATCCATGATAAATATTTGGAAACAGATTTTGTTCATTATAAACTAACATTAATTTAAGCATATTAAACTGACATGGAATTAAAGGGCTTTTTTTTTCTTCGTTTTTTGAATCCTATTTTGATTAAAGCAGAAACTTTTCTGAAAATAACTAAATAGCCCCCAATTTTTTTTTTCTAAAAGTAATAATTTTATCTTCATACAAATAGATACATACAATTCCAAAATGTACGGATCCTAAGGAATATACATATAAATTGTCGATGCTAAATAAATGAACCTAACGAACAGAGTTTTTCTTTGATTTATTGCATGTAATGAGGAAATGGCAAGTATAAAAACACTAACCCAAACAAGAATGTCACCAGCCTTTCACTACTATATTGCTATTATTATTGGAGATGTTCGATTGAATTATATTCCTAGTGCCACCAGTTCAGACTTTCACTGCTTACCATGTTCATGTTGGCAAACCATCTCTATTTTGCTTCTATTCCTTTGAAAAAAAAAGAAGTTCCACTTGGACAGCTTCTTTCCCAGAACTATTACTTTGTTGAACAAACTCTCATGAGAATGCTTCCCTGAAAAGCATAATCTTGGTTTCTTGAAGTCCAGGGTCGATATCTATCCTATTCATCATCATAATGCTATTACCTCCGTCTTCCCTCTCCTTTACAATATCCTTCAGTGCCTTGAATCTCCCTACCTTGAGTGGCCCTTGGGACTTGTACTGAGTGAACTATTAGTAAAGGACATGTGGATGGAGTTAAAGATATTGGTACAGAAAGAGAGAGCAGAGTTCAAATCCCAGACTAGTCTCTCGTATGCCTGTTTATAGAAATGACTTTCTATGCTTTGCTTAGTGGTTGTAGTTTTTTTTTCAAACTCATGTAAATTTCAGTTCTCTCTTAATTTCATCTCCTTTATTCTTATATCTTTCCAGTTTGCTTTTTACATTCAGCTAATCTTTCGAAAGTCCAAGAACCCACCATATGTTGCCTTTCCATTTTCAGACAACATATCTGCATTATCTAGTATGCTTTTTGAATTCTGATTGAACAATCTTCTAACAGGAATAACAGAGAATTTCCATGTCTTAAAGTTTATCCACACATTTATGTCAATCTTCAGAGCAGTGGATTTTACTTTTCAATGGATCTTGAAACAAAATGACATTAGTGTCTAATAACATGGATTGAAATGATTTCGTTGGCTGAACTGGCTTTATTTGTGAGGCTACGTTATATAATTTAGTAGAATATTACATGGCTATTAGCCATAGAAAGATTGCGAGACTAAGATTGTACTTAACACACAAGTCTCACAATTTATTGATGATAAGTTTAAATCTTAGTTTTGTCTGACAACTATCTCCACAACCATTAACACCTTTTATTGTTCCAAAGAAAAAATACAGCAATACAATGGCCCATTCTATGACTTGAACATTTGATTACAATGACTCATGAAGTCTTGCATTCTCTCACCAGTAATATGAAAAAGTGTGTCTGCAACTCTATTGGCGTTATTCTTATAATTTCCCATCTTAGCATCAACCGGACAATTGAGCAGTTCAGCAGAAGAATTCCATGTGCTTCTATAAAAATCATAAATAATGGGAATTAATTAATTACAACCTTTTATTCATTTGATAAAAGTTATGAAACTTCTAAATAAATGACAATGTGGCTGATTATTTCCAAGCTGTTAATGATTCTCTCTTTCTGCTTTTTTCAATGATGTCATTTCTTTGCAGAGAATTCTGGAAATAGAATCAGTTGAATTGGAAACTAATCTGGTTGTTTCTTATCCTGGAACATGTCTCATGAAATATATGAAGCTGATATTTTTCTATGGTAATCTCATGAAATATATGAAGTTCACAATTCAAAAAAAAGGTTTCCAAATTCCAAAAAGAATAAAAGAAAAAAATTTAAAGAGAACAGATGCTTATCAAAATATTGAAAACGGCAATTTTGATTGAATTCATTAGATTAATGAGTTGCTTAATGGGAAGAGATTAAAGATTTAAAGATTATTCTAAAATATCAGGACGGGATTAAAACTATAATTGGTTTGATGTTAAATATAATTTAGGAACATACATCTAACTAATCCGCCATGGGCAGGCCAAAAAAAAATGTTGCTTTGGGGGGGGGGGGGGGGGTAAACACTTTATTCGCATGCTAAATGGTCTGAGTAATGATTTTTTAAAACTTTTTCTTGAGTCAGTAATGAAAAAGTTTGCCATTGGTATTTATTTATGTCCTGCTCAATATTTGAACCTGATATACACTAATCCAGTCTGATCTGATATTAATGATGATATCAATAATTAGGATGACCTTCAGTAACATCTTAGAAACTATGATTCAGATTAAAATCCCACTTTTAATGATGTCATTCTAAGAATGAAAATAACAAAATATCTCCGCCCACCTCACTGAATGCAGAATGCAAGACATTTCAGACATGACAGTAAATGTTGGCCTTTGTGCAAAATCAGTGAAATCTTTTTTGAATCATTCTCACTTGCAAATATACAAACTGTTTTAAAATCATCCACTTTCTTTTTACAATATATTCTCACAGTTTGAAACAATAAACAGACAAATGGAATGTCCGTCTTTTAATAAAAGCAGGAATTTACTGGTTGTATGCAATTAAAGAACTTTCATGCAAGTAAGATTATTTTCTTGTCCGTGCTTCCCTGCCATGTCCCTGTTGAATTACACGTCCAATCATTAATAGAAACGCCAAAAAGAACACAAACTCTATGTGTCACTTTCTGTACTTGAGATTCAGCTTCTTTAACTTTCTATCATCTGCTTGTTGAATGTGAAGACGAGCCCATGCATACTAAGTGACTAAGTAGTTGTGCTTAATACGATATAATAACAAAGTTGACTTCTATTAGAATGTTTCAGATGACATCATTTACCAGGATGGCAAGAATTATAAGCAAGTGCAAATCAGAATGTCAACAAAAGTATTTCTCTTTCCACTATACAATCTTTATACACACCTTGGCTATGTAAACCCATATTTGAATATACAGGTTAAAACCAGCTAAAATCTCAAGTGATACATTAAATTCTCTCTCATATATATATATATATATATATATATATATATATATATATGTATTGTCATTTGAATTATGCGAAAATGACTATATATATATATATATATATATATATATATATGTATGTATGTATGTATATGTATGTATGTATTGTCATTTGAATTATGCGAAAATGAAAATAAAACTGACATCTCAGTTTGGTAAATACACAGACATGACAGAATTGAATAGACACCAAGATAAATTTTATTTCTGATTTTTTTTAATAACCAAGATAAATTAACTTAGATTATTTTAATAACCAAGATAAATTAACTTAGATTATTTTAATAACCAAGATAAATTAACTTAGATTATTTGATTAAAATTGCAGATAACAATACTGGAACATGCCATGAACCAAAGGAGCATCAGACCTATCCGAATTTCAGCGAGGACGTATCGTGGGCCAACATGAAGGTGGTCTTAGTCAAAGAAAAATATCTGAAAATCTTTCAATACCCCTTTCTACTGTTAATAGAGTGATCGTACAATTCACCAGAGAGGGCAAGAAGTGCACAAAACATCATCCAGGTCGCCCTGGGCCCTCTGAAAGAACCATGCGTCTTGTTGAAAGAAATGTTGAACAGGATCCACGTTGCAAGGCCTCTGACATAGCAACACAAGTTGATGTCAGTCCCAGAACAGCTGTCAGGTATCTTCACAAGCTGAGCTACTATGGCAGAGCTGCGAGAAGGAAACCACTTCTCCGTCCAGCCAATATCAAACGCAGAAAGGATTGGGCTCATGAGATGGTGGAGAGAACTGTGACCTTTTGGACCACTGTCATTTTCTCTGATAAGTCAAGATTCGGATTATTTTCTGACAGTGGAAGAGTATGGGTATGGAGACTCTGTAGTCAAGAGTTTGATTTAAAAAGACTGCAGTCAATGGTGAAACATGGGGCCTTTCAATAATGGTATGGGGTGCAATTTGGAGTGACGGTTGCTCAGAGCTTGTGGAGTGTGAAGGAAACATTAATTCAACCAAATATGTTTCTATATTAAAGAAAGGGCTCCTTCCAATATTCCCAAGTAGTAGAATAAGCAAAGTTGACTCCCTATTGATGGAAGATGGAGCTCCATGTCACACTGCTCAAGCAACGTAACATTGGTTGAGACAAAATGGGATCAATAAACTTCCATGGCCAAGTCAGTCTCCGGATATTAACCCTATTGAACATCTTTGGGGCATATTAGATCGAAAACTCTGCAAAAAGAACAGGAAGTCATCTTCTAAGCCCAAACTTTTAGGATTATTGCGTGAAACATGGCCAGAAATCCCTCAAGATGATATTCGTGAACTTATCGCTAGCCTGCCTAGAAGGGTCCTTGCATTAAAAAAAGTGAAAGGGATGTCAACCAAGTATTAGTTATTAAATTTATGACCATTTATAATTACTTCATTTGTATAAATTACTTGTTTAATAAAATAAATGGTTTCTGTGAGTGTCTATTCAATTCTGTCATGTCTGTGTATATATCTGTTAAAGATATATTTATAAAAATTACACAAAAATATCTTGAAATACTCAAGAGTAAATTTATTCAATAAAATTGCCATTGGCATCAACCATGGCCTCCAGATGACTTCAGAATCTCCTGCAAATCCTCTGGATGGTCTCCTTATTTAAGTTGGCGAATGCTGCCATAATCTTTGGCTTCAGTTCATCTTAGGTGTTACAAGGAGTTTTGTTGATCTCTCGCTCAACTGCAACCCACAGATAATAATCATGGGCGTTGCAGTCTGGGAAGATCTAACATTGTCTATCATTGACACAGAGAGCAGAAAGATGGAAATAAAAGAGGAACAAGATAAGTGAGAGGGGAGAAGGAGAAAAGAAATATAAATCCTGTCCATGACACCTGATCTAACATTGTTTACCATTGACACAGAGCAGAAAGATGGAAATAAAAGAGGAACATGAAAAGTGAGAGGGGAGGAGGAGAAAAGAAATATAAATCCTGTCCATGACACCTGATCTAACATTGTTTACCATTGACACAGAGCAGAAAGATGGAAATAAAAGAGGAACAAGATAAGTGAGAGAGGAGGAGGAGAAAAGAAATATAAATCCTGTCTATGACACCAGATCTAACATTGTTTACCATTGACACAGAGCAGAAAGATGGAAATAAAAGAGGAACAAGATAAGTGAGAGGGGAGAAGGAGAAAAGAAATATAAATCCTGTCCATGACACCAGATCTAACATTGTTTACCATTGACACAGAGCAGAAAGATGGAAATAAAAGAGGAACAAGATAAGTGAGAGGGGAGAAGGAGAAAAGAAATATAAATCCTGTCCATGACACCAGATCTAACATTGTTTACCATTGACACAGAGCAGAAAGATGGAAATAAAAGAGGAACAAGATAAGTGAGAGGGGAGAAGGAGAAAAGAAATATAAATCCTGTCCATGACACCAGATCTAACATTGTTTACCATTGACACAGAGCAGAAAGATGGAAATAAAAGAGGAACAAGATAAGTGAGAGGGGAGAAGGAGAAAAGAAATATAAATCCTGTCCATGACACCTGATCTAACATTGTTTACCATTGACACAGAGCAGAAAGATGGAAATAAAAGAGGAACAAGATAAGTGAGAGAGGAGGAGGAGAAAAGAAATATAAATCCTGTCCATGACACCAGATCTAACATTGTTTATCATTGACACAGAGAGCAGAAAAATGGAAATAAAAGAGGAACAAGATAAGTGAGAGAGGAGGAGGAGAAAAGAAATATAAATCCTGTCCATGACACCAGATCTAACATTGTTTACCATTGACACAGAGCAGAAAGATGGAAATAAAAGAGGAACAAGATAAGTGAGAGGGGAGAAGGAGAAAAGAAATATAAATCCTGTCCATGACACCAGATCTAACATTGTTTATCATTGACACAGAGAGTAGAAAGATGGAAATAAAAGAGGAACATGAAAAGTGAGAGGGGAGGAGGAGAAAAGAAATATAAATCCTGTCTATGGCACCAGATCTAACATTGTTTATCATTGACGCAGAGAGCAGAAAGATGGAAATAAAAGAGGAACAAGATAAGTGTGAGGGGAGAAGAAGAAAAGAAATATAAATCCTGTCCATGACACCAGATCTAACATTGTTTATCATTGACACAGAGCAGAAAGATGGAAATAAAAGAGGAACAAGATAAGTGAGAGAGGAGGAGGAGAAAAGAAATATAAATCCTGTCCATGACACCAGATCTAACATTGTTTACCATTGCCTCAGAGCAGAAAGATGGAAATAAAAGAGGAACAAGATAAGTGAGAGGGGAGAAGGAGAAAAGAAATATAAATCCTGTCCATGACACCAGATCTAACATTGTTTATCATTGACACAGAGAGTAGAAAGATGGAAATAAAAGAGGAACATGAAAAGTGAGAGGGGAGAAGGAGAAAAGAAATATAAATCCTGTCTATGGCACCAGATCTAACATTGTTTATCATTGACGCAGAGAGCAGAAAGATGGAAATAAAAGAGGAACAAGATAAGTGTGAGGGGAGAAGAAGAAAAGAAATATAAATCCTGTCAATGACACCAGATCTAACATTGTTTATCATTGACACAGAGCAGAAAGATGGAAATAAAAGAGGAACAAGATAAGTGAGAGAGGAGGAGGAGAAAAGAAATATAAATCCTGTCCATGACACCAGATCTAACATTGTTTACCATTGACACAGAGCAGAAAGATGGAAATAAAAGAGGAACAAGATAAGTGAGAGAGGAGGAGGAGAAAAGAAATATAAATCCTGTCCATGACACCAGATCTAACATTGTTTACCATTGACACAGAGCAGAAAGATGGAAATAAAAGAGGAACAAGATAAGTGAGAGAGGAGGAGGAGAAAAGAAATATAAATCCTGTCCATGACACCAGATCTAACATTGTTTACCATTGACACAGAGCAGAAAGATGGAAATAAAAGAGGAACAAGATAAGTGAGAGGGGAGAAGGAGAAAAGAAATATAAATCCTGTCCATGACACCAGATCTAACATTGTTTATCATTGACACAGAGAGCAGAAAGATGGAAATAAAAGAGGAACATGAAAAGTGAGAGGGGAGGAGGAGAAAAGAAATATAAATCCTGTCCATGACACCAGATCTAACATTGTTTATCATTGACACAGAGCAGAAAGATGGAAATAAAAGAGGAACATGAAAAGTGAGAGGGGAGGAGGAGAAAAGAAATATAAATCCTGTCCATGACACCAGATCTAACATTGTTTATCATTGACACAGAGCAGAAAGATGGAAATAAAAGAGGAACATGAAAAGTGAGAGAGGAGGAGGAGAAAAGAAATATAAATCCTGTCCATGACACCAGATCTAACATTGTTTATCATTGACACAGAGCAGAAAGATGGAAATAAAAGAGGAACATGAAAAGTGAGAGAGGAGGAGGAGAAAAGAAATATAAATCCTGTCCATGACACCAGATCTAACATTGTTTACCATTGACACAGAGCAGAAAGATGGAAATAAAAGAGGAACAAGATAAGTGAGAGGGGAGAAGGAGAAAAGAAATATAAATCCTGTCCATGACACCAGATCTAACATTGTTTACCATTGACACAGAGCAGAAAGATGGAAATAAAAGAGGAACAAGATAAGTGAGAGGGGAGAAGGAGAAAAGAAATATAAATCCTGTCCATGACACCAGATCTAACATTGTTTATCATTGACACAGAGAGCAGAAAGATGGAAATAAAAGAGGAACATGAAAAGTGAGAGGGGAGGAGGAGAAAAGAAATATAAATCCTGTCCATGACACCAGATCTAACATTGTTTATCATTGACACAGAGCAGAAAGATGGAAATAAAAGAGGAACATGAAAAGTGAGAGGGGAGGAGGAGAAAAGAAATATAAATCCTGTCCATGACACCAGATCTAACATTGTTTATCATTGACACAGAGCAGAAAGATGGAAATAAAAGAGGAACATGAAAAGTGAGAGAGGAGGAGGAGAAAAGAAATATAAATCCTGTCCATGACACCAGATCTAACATTGTTTATCATTGACACAGAGCAGAAAGATGGAAATAAAAGAGGAACATGAAAAGTGAGAGAGGAGGAGGAGAAAAGAAATATAAATCCTGTCCATGACACCAGATCTAACATTGTTTATCATTGACACAGAGCAGAAAGATGGAAATAAAAGAGGAACAAGATAAGTGAGAGGGGAGAAGGAGAAAAGAAATATAAATCCTGTCCATGACACCAGATCTAACATTGTTTATTATTGACACAGAGAGCAGAAAGATGGAAATAAAAGAGGAACATGAAAAATGAGACGGGAGGAGGAGAAAAGAAATATAAATCCTGTCCATGACACCAGATCTAACATTGTTTATCATTGACACAGAGCAGAAAGATGGAAATAAAAGAGGAACATGAAAAGTGAGAGGGGAGGAGGAGAAAAGAAATATAAATCCTGTCCATGACACCAGATCTAACATTGTTTATCATTGACACAGAGCAGAAAGATGGAAATAAAAGAGGAACATGAAAAGTGAGAGAGGAGGAGGAGAAAAGAAATATAAATCCTGTCCATGACACCAGATCTAACATTGTTTATCATTGACACAGAGCAGAAAGATGGAAATAAAAGAGGAACATGAAAAGTGAGAGAGGAGGAGGAGAAAAGAAATATAAATCCTGTCCATGACACCAGATCTAACATTGTTTACCATTGACACAGAGCAGAAAGATGGAAATAAAAGAGGAACAAGATAAGTGAGAGGGGAGAAGGAGAAAAGAAATATAAATCCTGTCCATGACACCAGATCTAACATTGTTTATCATTGACACAGAGAGCAGAAAGATGGAAATAAAAGAGGAACATGAAAAGTGAGAGGGGAGGAGGAGAAAAGAAATATAAATCCTGTCCATGACACCAGATCTAACATTGTTTATCATTGACACAGAGCAGAAAGATGGAAATAAAAGAGGAACATGAAAAGTGAGAGGGGAGGAGGAGAAAAGAAATATAAATCCTGTCCATGACACCAGATCTAACATTGTTTATCATTGACACAGAGCAGAAAGATGGAAATAAAAGAGGAACATGAAAAGTGAGAGGGGAGGAGGAGAAAAGAAATATAAATCCTGTCCATGACACCAGATCTAACATTGTTTATCATTGACACAGAGAGCAGAAAGATGGAAATAAAAGAGGAACATGAAAAGTGAGAGGGGAGGAGGAGAAAAGAAATATAAATCCTGTCCATGACACCAGATCTAACATTGTTTATCATTGACACAGTGAGCAGAAAGATGGAAATAAAAGAGGAACATGAAAAGTGAGAGGGGAGGAGGAGAAAAGAAATATAAATCCTGTCCATGACACCAGATCTAACATTGTTTATCATTGACACAGAGAGCAGAAAGATGGAAATAAAAGAGGAACATGAAAAGTGAGAGGGGAGAAGGAGAAAAGAAATATAAATCCTGTCCATGACACCAGATCTAACATTGTTTATCATTGACACAGAGCAGAAAGATGGAAATAAAAGAGGAACATGAAAAGTGAGAGGGGAGGAGGAGAAAAGAAATATAAATCCTGTCCATGACACCAGATCTAACATTGTTTATCATTGACACAGAGCAGAAAGATGGAAATAAAAGAGGAACATGAAAAGTGAGAGGGGAGGAGGAGAAAAGAAATATAAATCCTGTCCATGACACCAGATCTAACATTGTTTATCATTGACACAGAGAGCAGAAAGATGGAAATAAAAGAGGAACATGAAAAGTGAGAGGGGAGGAGGAGAAAAGAAATATAAATCCTGTCCATGACACCAGATCTAACATTGTTTATCATTGACACAGAGCAGAAAGATGGAAATAAAAGAGGAACATGAAAAGTGAGAGGGGAGGAGGAGAAAAGAAATATAAATCCTGTCCATGACACCAGATCTAACATTGTTTATCATTGACACAGAGCAGAAAGATGGAAATAAAAGAGGAACATGAAAAGTGAGAGGGGAGGAGGAGAAAAGAAATATAAATCCTGTCCATGACACCAGATCTAACATTGTTTATCATTGACACAGAGCAGAAAGATGGAAATAAAAGAGGAACATGAAAAGTGAGAGGGGAGGAGGAGAAAAGAAATATAAATCCTGTCCATGACACCAGATCTAACATTGTTTATCATTGACACAGTGAGCAGAAAGATGGAAATAAAAGAGGAACATGAAAAGTGAGAGGGGAGGAGGAGAAAAGAAATATAAATCCTGTCCATGACACCAGATCTAACATTGTTTATCATTGACACAGAGCAGAAAGATGGAAATAAAAGAGGAACATGAAAAGTGAGAGGGGAGGAGGAGAAAAGAAATATAAATCCTGTCCATGACACCAGATCTAACATTGTTTATCATTGACACAGAGAGCAGAAAGATGGAAATAAAAGAGGAACATGAAAAGTGAGAGGGGAGGAGGAGAAAAGAAATATAAATCCTGTCCATGACACCAGATCTAACATTGTTTATCATTGACACAGAGCAGAAAGATGGAAATAAAAGAGGAACATGAAAAGTGAGAGGGGAGGAGGAGAAAAGAAATATAAATCCTGTCCATGACACCAGATCTAACATTGTTTATCATTGACACAGAGCAGAAAGATGGAAATAAAAGAGGAACATGAAAAGTGAGAGGGGAGGAGGAGAAAAGAAATATAAATCCTGTCCATGACACCAGATCTAACATTGTTTATCATTGACACAGTGAGCAGAAAGATGGAAATAAAAGAGGAACATGAAAAGTGAGAGGGGAGGAGGAGAAAAGAAATATAAATCCTGTCCATGACACCAGATCTAACATTGTTTATCATTGACACAGAGAGCAGAAAGATGGAAATAAAAGAGGAACATGAAAAGTGAGAGGGGAGGAGGAGAAAAGAAATATAAATCCTGTCCATGACACCAGATCTAACATTGTTTATCATTGACACAGAGCAGAAAGATGGAAATAAAAGAGGAACATGAAAAGTGAGAGGGGAGGAGGAGAAAAGAAATATAAATCCTGTCCATGACACCAGATCTAACATTGTTTATCATTGACACAGAGCAGAAAGATGGAAATAAAAGAGGAACATGAAAAGTGAGAGGGGAGGAGGAGAAAAGAAATATAAATCCTGTCCATGACACCAGATCTAACATTGTTTATCATTGACACAGAGCAGAAAGATGGAAATAAAAGAGGAACATGAAAAGTGAGAGGGGAGGAGGAGAAAAGAAATATAAATCCTGTCCATGACACCAGATCTAACATTGTTTATCATTGACGCAGAGAGCAGAAAGATGGAAATAAAAGAGGAACATGAAAAGTGAGAGGGGAGGAGGAGAAAAGAAATATAAATCCTGTCCATGACACCAGATCTAACATTGTTTATCATTGACACAGAGAGCAGAAAGATGGAAATAAAAGAGGAACATGAAAAGTGAGAGGGGAGGAGGAGAAAAGAAATATAAATCCTGTCCATGACACCAGATCTAACATTGTTTATCATTGACACAGTGAGCAGAAAGATGGAAATAAAAGAGGAACATGAAAAGTGAGAGGGGAGGAGGAGAAAAGAAATATAAATCCTGTCCATGACACCAGATCTAACATTGTTTATCATTGACACAGAGCAGAAAGATGGAAATAAAAGAGGAACATGAAAAGTGAGAGGGGAGGAGGAGAAAAGAAATATAAATCCTGTCCATGACACCAGATCTAACATTGTTTACCATTGACACAGAGAGCAGAAAGATGGAAATAAAAGAGGAACATGAAAAGTGAGAGGGGAGGAGGAGAAAAGAAATATAAATCCTGTCCATGACACCAGATCTAACATTGTTTATCATTGACACAGAGAGCAGAAAGATGGAAATAAAAGAGGAACATGAAAAGTGAGAGGGGAGGAGGAGAAAAGAAATATAAATCCTGTCCATGACACCAGATCTAACATTGTTTATCATTGACACAGAGAGCAGAAAGATGGAAATAAAAGAGGAACATGAAAAGTGAGAGGGGAGGAGGAGAAAAGAAATATAAATCCTGTCCATGACACCAGATCTAACATTGTTTATCATTGACACAGAGCAGAAAGATGGAAATAAAAGAGGAACATGAAAAGTGAGAGGGGAGGAGGAGAAAAGAAATATAAATCCTGTCCATGACACCAGATCTAACATTGTTTATCATTGACACAGAGAGCAGAAAGATGGAAATAAAAGAGGAACATGAAAAGTGAGAGGGGAGGAGGAGAAAAGAAATATAAATCCTGTCCATGACACCAGATCTAACATTGTTTATCATTGACACAGTGAGCAGAAAGATGGAAATAAAAGAGGAACATGAAAAGTGAGAGGGGAGAAGGAGAAAAGAAATATAAATCCTGTCCATGACACCAGATCTAACATTGTTTATCATTGACACAGAGCAGAAAGATGGAAATAAAAGAGGAACATGAAAAGTGAGAGGGGAGGAGGAGAAAAGAAATATAAATCCTGTCCATGACACCAGATCTAACATTGTTTATCATTGACACAGAGAGCAGAAAGATGGAAATAAAAGAGGAACATGAAAAGTGAGAGGGGAGGAGGAGAAAAGAAATATAAATCCTGTCCATGACACCAGATCTAACATTGTTTATCATTGACACAGAGCAGAAAGATGGAAATAAAAGAGGAACATGAAAAGTGAGAGGGGAGGAGGAGAAAAGAAATATAAATCCTGTCCATGACACCAGATCTAACATTGTTTACCATTGACACAGAGAGCAGAAAGATGGAAATAAAAGAGGAACATGAAAAGTGAGAGGGGAGGAGGAGAAAAGAAATATAAATCCTGTCCATGACACCAGATCTAACATTGTTTATCATTGACACAGAGAGCAGAAAGATGGAAATAAAAGAGGAACATGAAAAGTGAGAGGGGAGGAGGAGAAAAGAAATATAAATCCTGTCCATGACACCAGATCTAACATTGTTTACCATTGACACAGAGAGCAGAAAGATGGAAATAAAAGAGGAAGATAAAAAGTGAGAGGGGAGGAGGAGAAAAGAAATATAAATCCTGTCCATGACACCAGATCTAACATTGTTTATCATTGACACAGAGAGCAGAAAGATGGAAATAAAAGAGGAACATGAAAAGTGAGAGGGGAGGAGGAGAAAAGAAATATAAATCCTGTCCATGACACCAGATCTAACATTGTTTATCATTGACACAGTGAGCAGAAAGATGGAAATAAAAGAGGAACATGAAAAGTGAGAGGGGAGAAGGAGAAAAGAAATATAAATCCTGTCCATGACACCAGATCTAACATTGTTTATCATTGACACAGAGCAGAAAGATGGAAATAAAAGAGGAACATGAAAAGTGAGAGGGGAGGAGGAGAAAAGAAATATAAATCCTGTCCATGACACCAGATCTAACATTGTTTATCATTGACACAGAGAGCAGAAAGATGGAAATAAAAGAGGAACATGAAAAGTGAGAGGGGAGGAGGAGAAAAGAAATATAAATCCTGTCCATGACACCAGATCTAACATTGTTTATCATTGACACAGAGAGTAGAAAGATGGAAATAAAAGAGGAACATGAAAAGTGAGAGGGGAGAAGGAGAAAAGAAATATAAATCCTGTCTATGGCACCAGATCTAACATTGTTTATCATTGACGCAGAGAGCAGAAAGATGGAAATAAAAGAGGAACAAGATAAGTGTGAGGGGAGAAGAAGAAAAGAAATATAAATCCTGTCCATGACACCAGATCTAACATTGTTTACCATTGACACAGAGCAGAAAGATGGAAATAAAAGAGGAACATGAAAAGTGAGAGGGGAGGAGGAGAAAAGAAATATAAATCCTGTCCATGACACCAGATCTAACATTGTTTATCATTGACACAGAGAGTAGAAAGATGGAAATAAAAGAGGAACATGAAAAGTGAGAGGGGAGAAGGAGAAAAGAAATATAAATCCTGTCTATGGCACCAGATCTAACATTGTTTATCATTGACGCAGAGAGCAGAAAGATGGAAATAAAAGAGGAACAAGATAAGTGAGAGGGGAGAAGAAGAAAAGAAATATAAATCCTGTCCATGACACCAGATCTAACATTGTTTATCATTGACACAGAGCAGAAAGATGGAAATAAAAGAGGAACAAGATAAGTGAGAGAGGAGGAGGAGAAAAGAAATATAAATCCTGTCCATGACACCAGATCTAACATTGTTTACCATTGACACAGAGCAGAAAGATGGAAATAAAAGAGGAACAAGATAAGTGAGAGGGGAGAAGGAGAAAAGAAATATAAATCCTGTCCATGACACCAGATCTAACATTGTTTATCATTGACACAGAGAGCAGAAAGATGGAAATAAAAAAGGAACATGAAAAGTGTGAGGGGAGAAGAAAAGAAATATAAATCCTGTCCATGACACCAGATCTAACATTGTTTATCATTGACACAGAGCAGAAAGATGGAAATAAAAGAGGAACATGAAAAGTAAGAGGGGAGGAGGAGAAAAGAAATATAAATCCTGTCCATGACACCAGATCTAACATTGTTTATCATTGACACACAGAGCAGAAAGATGGAAATAAAAGAGGAACAAGATAAGTGAGAGAGGAGGAGGAGAAAAGAAATATAAATCCTGTCCATGACACCAGATCTAACATTGTTTATCATTGACACAGAGCAGAAAGATGGAAATAAAAGAGGAACATGAAAAGTGAGAGGGGAGGAGGAGAAAAGAAATATAAATCCTGTCCATGACACCTGATCTAACATTGTTTATCATTGACACAGAGAGCAGAAAGATGGAAATAAAAGAGGAACAAGATAAGTGAGAGAGGAGGAGGAGAAAAGAAATATAAATCCTGTCCATGACACCTGATCTAACATTGTTTATCATTGACACAGAGAGCAGAAAGATGGAAATAAAAGAGGAACAAGATAAGTGAGAGAGGAGGAGGAGAAAAGAAATATAAATCCTGTCCATGACACCAGATCTAACATTGTTTATCATTGACACAGAGAGCAGAAAGATGGAAATAAAAGAGGAACAAGATAAGTGAGAGGGGAGAAGGAGAAAAGAAATATAAATCCTGTCCATGACACCAGATCTAACATTGTTTATCATTGACACAGAGAGCAGAAAGATGGAAATAAAAGAGGAACATGAAAAGTGAGAGGGGAGGAGGAGAAAAGAAATATAAATCCTGTCCATGACACCAGATCTAACATTGTTTATCATTGACGCAGAGAGCAGAAAGATGGAAAAAAAGGAGGAAAAGGAAGAGACAGACAGAGAGAGAGAGAGAGTAGCAGGTGAAAAGGAATATAAATCCGGTTTATGACACCAGATCTAACATTATCATTGACACTGAGAGCAGAAAGATGGGAAAAAAAGATGGAAAAGGAAAATTGAGAAAAGATAAAGGACTATAAATTATGGAAAATAGAAATAACCACAAAACTCAACGCACAGAAAAAAAAATGAACCTAACAACAATGAAAAGCGCCTATATTATTATTTTAACTTATAAAAAAATGAAAATTAGAAAATTGCTAGACAATTGCTGATATCTCCAGACAAGGAGATCGAACAATTACGAAAAGTTTCGTCTTCAAATTCTCAAGTCTGTGTGCTAAATATAGCAACAATCAACTAAGTAACAAATTTTATATTTGCATTAATCCTCTATATATATATATATATATATATATATATATATATATATATATATATATATATGTATATGTATATATATATGTATATATATATATATGTATATATACACATATATGATAAAATATAATTGCGATATATATTATCATTTGAAGTTCTCAATATCATGGATACAGCATACATTAATGGAAAGAGAACACTAAAGCCAACACCCTGTAGTGACAGAGTCTGTTTCATGCTTATACACAATGTTATCTGATGCACATTTCATATTTAAGACTTCATCAGTGTAAAGAAAGGATTTTGTTGATGGAATTATATACATGTAGAAAGGTGAATATAAAAATCACAAGTGTTGGTTAAATAATTAATCTACAATTTTTTTCTATAAATGCAATATTTCTTATGTTGGAGGAGGCATGGCTTTGTTTTCTTTTGTGAACAATCAAATTAATATCTACTGGCCTAGAGATTGAAAGCCTTATTTTGATCTCTAGTCCACTCGAGATTTAATTTCACAGTTTAAAAAAGTGATGTCTACTAGAACATGTCTACGCACTAAATATAATGTTCATAGTAATAAGAGTTAATAAATATATATATATATATATATATGCAAGTAATTTATTAAGAATATCTCACGAAGAGTTATAAGACCATTTAGTTCATTGTATTTATTAAATTACTTATATTGTGGTATGAATAATTCTTGTCTATTTATATTCAAGCCTAACATTTCTCTTTTTTTTCTTTACAAAAGTTGTCGTAATTTTCAAAATTGGATGAAAGCAGTAGAGTTTAATGTTTATTTTGCTTATCTTTGACTATTTGCTCATTATCGTCGATTTCTTTAGTATTTAGATTCAAAGATTCTTTTAATAACATTTGGTATAAATATTATTCCTTTAAATTTTCTTATGAATTTACAATACATTATTTATTAATTGTAAAATAACGTACTTTCAATTTTGTTGGAAAGTGTTCCCAGTCATAATGTTATTTTGTTTCATTTTTACTAGAAGATAATTTGTTTTATTATTTACCTTTCAAATAATTTTAAAAAACAACAACAACAATAATAATTATAATAATAATTTTATACTTTAGTATATATAGTAATATATTGGCACATTGATGACGATCTGTTTACTCTGACATCTAATGTAAAATATATATATATATATGTTTTATATGTGCAGGAGGAGCCAGTGGGTAGAGGTAGTACCTTTGTTGTTTGGCTGGGCAACACTGGTCTTCATCCATCCCCGAAATCTCCAAGCGCCATAACCTGTAAACCGCTTCAGTAGGCGTGCTAAATCACATGGGTAGTGTTTGCACTGCACTGCTAGGTGGATGATCTGTACAAGCGGACATATGTGTGTGTATGTATGTATGGTGAGGAGGGAGGCTAGAACCCCTGCAGGACAAATACAAGACCTGTCAAAGAGCAGATGAACCTCTTTGAGTGGTCAACAGCCATCTAGCTATCTCTGCATGAGGTTATAGAAATATTTTGGCTGGTATCCAGATGCATAGTTAGCCCACTGGAAGTGGGACCTCCCAATCCTTCTGGCAGTCTCCTAGGAAAAGGCAACTCTGAGAGAAAACCTGCCTCATGGCCACAGTAGATATCTTGCAACTGCTTGTCTCTGGGCAATGTGGCTTTGTGGTGAGGGTCGATGCAGTGCTGTGCAAGCTGCATCTGACCTTAAAAGCTGCACAAGAATTACTGACAACTTGCCAGCTTATAGTTTGCTTTTTGTTTTTTTTCTTCTTCCCCCAATCCAAGTCCAGGTAGATGTAAAGTCGCTAGCTCACCTTCATTGTGACAGGGGTGGTTTTTGCTTCTTCCAGTGGTGTCTGAGCAGCCCTTTTAAGGAGAGCACTGCTCACCAGAAGATTGCTGGAAGGGTCTAGAAAAAGTGACCTAGAAATTGCCTGTGTCATTCATCTGGCTCATATAACACAGCTGGTGGATGTCTATTTGGCACTAGAACAAAAGTTAAAAAAAACTAATGAGGAAACTATCTAGTTGAAATGTATAGAGTCTCATAGGGATCTCCTCAATGCAGAACAGCTCTGGTGTCTAGGGAGCTAGAGAGATATTCTATAGATGAAGAAGAATATATATGAAGCAGCTGAGGAAGTTCTATGTAATATGCCAGCAAAACATCGAGACTAGTTGGATGAAAATGATGATGCTATCAAGAAGATCAATGTAAGAAAGAAACAGATACAAAGTTTGATGTTGCAAAAAGGCCTGTGCAAGGAATTTAAAACATGCTCTTTGAACAGTAAAAATGGTGGTAAGCACTTAGCAGATGAAATACAGAATGGGACTCTTTGAAGAAGAATATATATGAAGCGGCTGAGGAAGTTCTGGGTAAAATGCCAGCAAAACATCCAGACTGGTTGGATGAAAATGATGATGCTATCAAGAAAGAATCAGATATAAAGTTTGATGTTTCAAAAATGACGGTCCAAACAACACAGTAAACTGTGCAAGGAGTTTAAAGCTGCAAAAGCAGAAGCTCAACATGCTCTTTGAAATATGCAGGAAAAATGGTGGTCAGAGTTAGCAGATGAAATATAGAATGCAGCAAATTCAAATAATACCAAGCAGATGTACTGCTTGATGAGACAAGTATTTGACCCCAGATCCACCAAGATTGCCCCTCTCAGGACAGAGGACAGCAATAATCTCCCCATAGACATGGATGGCATAGTCGAGAGATGGAAGAAAGACTTTCAGGGGTTTCTTGAACTCTCCAACGAGTTTAATCTTTTTACTTCCAGCAGTCAATTCAAGCAGAGGGATGATCATGTGACTACATAGATGCATCCTCATTCACACTAATGGCATCTCATTGATTATATCATCGTCCACAAGAGAGATAGCAGGATGTCCATATTGTTAGATCTATGCGTGGTGCAAATTGTTAGATTTGTCATACCCTAGTGTAGGCCAAGATGAACTTTGTTCTGAAACCAGCAACTAGATGAAACAATGGAAGACCTCCTGCACGTATGAATGTCATGAAACTGATTTCCCTGGAAACACAGGAATCACTAAAACAACGACTTACTGGGATCAAAGATACATCTTCATGGAACTCTTTGAAGAAGAATATATATAAAGCGGCTGAGGAAGTTCTGGGTAAAATGCCAGCAAAACATCGAGACTGGTTTGATGAAAATGATGATGCTATCAAGAAGATCATTGCAAGAAAGAATCAGATACAAGGTTCGATGTTGCAAAAAG
>OZ038487.1:1324479-1364479 GCA_964036315.1 Acanthosepion esculentum | reverse complement strand
TGTTTTTCAAGTAAGGAATCAGCCTTTTTTCTTTCATCTGACCAACGGCTATAACTTGAACCTAAGAAAGGCCAAAGAACAGATTGGCCAAAATACTTTATTGAAATCAACCAAAATGAATCAACCATTTTCACCCATGTCAAAATGAACATATAAATTAAATACAATGAAGTTAATCTGATTTCTTATCTGACATTCAGAGACACCATATTGCATATATTTGGGGGACTATCGACTACTTTTATAACATTTTAATCAATATATTTTTCTCTTTTCTTAGGTGAATGTTGCATTGGCTGGACTTTTTGCTTCAATTTTTCCTGCTTTTACACTAAGACATAATCTAAGAGATAAGACTGATTATAAAAATCTTGTGTTAGTGTTAATATGAAAAGAGACAAAGGTTGTTTTTGAGTTCTTGGATTGCAAAAGAAAAGCTGCAAGAAAATTTCCAAAAAATTTTAGATGCAGAATCTCCAGATCACATAGGTGACACACAGGACCTCACTTATGATGTTTGTGGCAGGATTTGCCTGAGTAAAGCATGAAAGTTAAGTCATATGCAAAGTTATTGTGCCAAAGCACCAACCAATTACCAATAATACGATCATTACATTTGATCTTTCGCTCTGCACTACACATATTTCGTCTTAGTGTTTTGCCTGTATATGGAAAAATTGTGCCCTGAAGATGACAATTTGAAATTGTTGAAAGTACTTGATTCATCAATTCCATCTGACAACAATTCAAATATAAGGATCGTATTATTCAAGGAATTGATACTAAGTTAATGTCTCATTAAGTCTTGTTAGCGAAGTGATTTTGCCATTAATCACATTAAAATTGCTAATTAATTATTTGTATAAATTACTTCTTTATGATGTGTGTGTGTGTGTGTGTGTGTGTGTGTATCACATTGTTCAAATCTATCTTGGTATGTGTCTGTGTACTAATCACAGTCTATTCACAACTTATGATATGAAAGTAATATTAATTATAATAATAATGTTGTTAGTTTCATAATGATACTCTTGATATTAGAATTGGTGGGGGTGTATTTCCTATCATTGGTGGGTGTGTATTTCCTATCATTTTTTAAAAATATTCTCTCTTTACAAAAGACAGAAACAAAAAGGTTAAAAATAATTGTTCTTGAAATTCCAGGTGAACAGGGAAAATTCTGAAATGCTAATACCAGGTGTTTAGTTCAAAGAAAAAAAATGATGTTATGGTATCAAATTCAAAAACAGATAAGGGTATAAATACAAGACCAAAAAAATGTCATTCCCAGAGAAAAAGTAAATAATTTATCTTTTCATTTGTCTATATTTCTGAAACACTATATTGTTACTATTTACACTATTTCCATTGTTCAGGCTGTTGTCCTTATCTTTATTGTCATAAAGAACAAATGGCCGAGTGGATAAAAGCATTGGTTGAGTAATCCAAAAATGTGACTTGACCCAAGGAGTTGTGAGTTCAATACCTGGCTAAAGCAGACAGAAGAAAAACTTGGAGAGTTAAGTTACTAAAGCGAATTAACTGAAACTGAGATATCCAAAAAAGGCATGGCATGTGGAATTAGAACAATTGACCCCCATAGACTCAATAAGTGCTTCAGTTTGAAATTCCAACCTATATCACCTGAAGAAGGCTGGAGGGTACAATGGCTGAAACGTTCTGAATATGACAATAAAGATGAGGACAACATTCTAAATAGTGTAAATAATTTATTTTTTCATTTTTTTTTTAGTATTTCTTTCATCTTAAGCCCATCTACTTTTCATCACACACCTACTCAGTCTTCAGCCATCAGCATAGAGCATGGATTAGAGAGAAAGAACAAGTACCAAGTGAGGCTTGAACCTGAGTCCCCCCAGCTCTAAATCTAAAGAAACTTGGTTAACCATACTATTCCAGAGGCAGAAGCTAAACTGATATGGTTACCTGTGCTTTCAAAGGCAGGCTTTAAACTTACCAAAAGTGTGTTCTTTGCTTCTAATCCATGCTGATAGCAATGATGAAGTAAATCAATGCAGTAAAAAAACAAGATGGGGTTAAGAGGAAAGAAAATACAAGTCAAAAGGTCAAAATGCTTGACAAGGTTTCTTCTCAGAGAAAATTTTTAAAATCCTGAACTTCTGATTGTTTTTGGAATGACAATTAATTATTGTTTGTGTTTATTTTTAAACTTATACTCGAGGTCATTTTCAAATCCATATTTGAGATCACAAAGTAATCTTTGTATGAAAGTGAATCCTTTTAAAGTGCTCGAGTTATTAGAAAGAACCAATATATAATAACAATAGATGGCCCCACTTGTATTCCAGGCTGCCCCCATCTAGTAGGGGGGCTAAAATATTCCTATTACAGATGCTCACTCAGGCACATTGGTGTTTGTCCAACATCCACAGAACCAACCTGTGGTTTATACTGCAACTATGCTGAGCAGACATTAGTATGCACACATAGTAATTGTTTTTTAAAAAGATTTTTATCTGACACTCATTTTGGCAGAAAAAGTGGTTTCCTTGAGATAAAAAAGGGATGCAGGTTCAATTCCTGTGAGAGACAATTTTTTCTTTAGTTAGACTTCTCAATTTTGACCAGGTCATTGGTTATAATTTCAATACAAAAGTGACTTTTTGTTTTTTTATCTAAAAATAAAAAAAAGTGATAGCAACTCAAACATGTGTAATAAAAAATATATAAATATATAATGAGAATGATGTTAAGGAAGGGAAATCCTCTGTCATGATGGAAAATAAGAAATATATAAATATATAATGAGAATGAAGTTAAGGAAGGGAAATCCTCTGTCATGATGAGAACTGATGAAAAATAAGAGAAATATTTTAATAGAGATAAAAATGCAAACACAGAATTAAACAAAATAATCAAGAAAAAAGAAAGACAAGTTTGGTAAGCGTAGAAGTTATCAGGACAGGGAAGTGTTGAAAACATCTTCAAAGTGTAACCGTCATCGAGAAACAGAAATTGCCTGCATTGAAAGATATAAATGGGAAAGTAATCAAATGTAGGGATAAGGCGGCGGCGTGGGGTGGCTTTCTTCTATCGTTTCTGCAAATATTGTCATGACAAGTGTTCGAATGAGTTTTTCTTATTGCAACATTGCAACATTGACTGCATGACTTTGTGTGTACTGCTAGATTGGTTACTAGGTCTTAAAGTTTTATTGTTGAACTAACAAGATGCAACCATATGTTCTATTCTAATAGTTTTTTTCTCACCTGTGGAATGTCTAGTTCCAATTCCTTGCTTCACTGCCACCTACAATCTTCAAAAAATGAAATGCAATACCATCTTCTGTCTTCTTGAATACTATCCTTTCATTTCTCTTTCTCCTCACAAGAAAGTCTTCTCATTTACTGCCAGTAAAGCCCTTGCGTCTTAGTGGCATTATTGCTTTGCTTAGTTTGAAATGATTTTAAATAAATAAATAAAGAAGAGTAATATGTAGACATGTAAGCATCAAATATAAAAATATCAGTCACAACTCCAGTTAATAGGAGTGACTATTTCTGAGTTGACAATAGAGAAAACATGGTATGTGCTTCAAAGTGTAAAACATGGAAAGGATTTAGAAAAAAAAAATGTACAGTAACAGATCTTTTGAAAGCTTCAGGGGAACAATTCTAACAAGGACAGGGAAAACTATTTATACATTACATATGGAAAATAAAAGAACCTCAAAAGTTTAGAAATATCAATACTACTTTATATAAAAAAGGGATAATACACACCTTGGTAAATATTGCCCCTATTATATTAGTATAAAAATATACAAATGATTCTCAAAAGTACTTAACAACTAAGAAATACCTGAGATGAAACTCAGCCATATGAACTGACAGGGTTTGAGGCTGGCTTACTCAACAGTAGACCCTCTACAAAAACTGCTTGGAAAGAAAAATCTTAGAATATAACAAATCATTATGTTCAACACTGGTTTACAATGAAAAGGCCTTCGAATCAGTAGAATATGTGGCAGTCTTTAACTGCCCTCTAGAGCAGGATATTAATGAAAACCATATAAAAGTTATTGAAAATATGTATACAATAATAATACTGCAATAATTCAACTGTATAAAGATAGAGATAACATAAAGATTGAAAAATGAGAGAGGCAAGAGATTATAAATTCAGCAGGCCTTGAAAGTAGCTTCGGGAAAATGAACGGGGAAGGGATATTGATAAACTTAAACAGAGAATATTTGAATCTTCAAGGGTTTTTGATGATTACTGATATTTCATTTATCAGATGTATATATGTAAAGTTTTATGAATATATATATATATGTGTGTGTGTGTGTGTGCAAGGAGACACGAAAAATTTATTGGCCAGATCCCACTTCACAAAATCAATATTTCAATAAGCAAAAGTAAGAATACTGATTTTGTTAAGTGGGGTCTGGCCAATAAATTTTTTAACATCTCCTCAAGTGTGGGTGTATATATACTGTAAATAGTCGAGTATCATGCGACTTTTGGAATTTTGAAGCTAATTTTAGGGGGGGGGGTCACATCATACACAAGATAAAAAATTACCATATGTACTGCTGGCCCTGGTTATGCCATTGACCAAAACTATGTATCCATTTACTATAGTCAAATTAGTTTCAAACTTAGGTCTTCAAATGTCGTATCATACACGAGTATGTACAGTTACTAAAAAATCCTTATAGATCATCAAGGGAAGGGATGGTAAAAAATGGGGGATCAGTTTTGTATTGTTCTTTAGTACTAAACACATCCTCCATTTCTTGGCCATAGTAGATTTATAGAAGAAATTCCAAAACATCCTTATAGATACTCGAATGAAAGAATGATAGAAAGTGAGGGATCAGTTTTGTATTGTAATTCCTTTTGTTGAGTGTGGGAGATTAGTGTTACTTTTTCATGCAGACAAGGTAGGCATTTCTTTGTTATGTTGTTGTTGTGGTTTTCATGATGCGCCAGCTTATTTGTAGTATGATGTTTCTGTCTTTCAGTTGTCATATGTATGTGGATAGTGTGGTGCTGTTGGAGGATTTTCTGTTGGAGAATGAGAGGTTGAGGTTGAATTTTCTTTGCTTGAATGGTCCTTCTGTGGTGCCAGTGTAGTACATTATGGTATTGTTTGCATTTACCTTGGCTTTATACTATTATACTATGCTTGTTTTCAGGCAGTTTCCTTTCACGTGATTTTATTTCTGCAGTTGCATTGGGGGTCTTTAATGGCTCTGTTACAAATTATTACTTTTTTGTTGTGGCTTTTTATTATTTGTGTTATGTTTTTAGTGCAGCTGTAGCTAACTTTTATGTTGTTTTTGTTAAATATTTTTGCTAAGGGGTTTGTTGCAGGGAAGTGTTTTTCTATTAGATTTAGGAATGTCCTGCTGATGTTTGTTTTGATGGTTTTGTTGTATGATGGGTTAAACCAAATTATGTTTCTTTTCGTGTTTTTCTGTTTTGGGGTGTATTGTAGTTGTTTTGTATCCACTTTTCTTTAGTGTGTTGGTACATGGTGTTTTCCTGTTTTTAAAAATTTCTATGTTGGATGAATTGTCTGATAATCTGTGGCTGATTGATATGGGTAAGTGCTTGATGGTTGGAGGATGTGTGTATGTATATAGGGGTGTCATTATCCTTTTTATAGGGTTCATTGGTTTCTTTGTTCAGGTTGCGGGTGACGTCTAGAAAGTTTACTATTCTTGTATTTGCATTTATTTCTATTTTAAATTATTTTTTAGAACGTTGACAATTTTTTCTTAAATCTACTATTTTTGGGCTATTCGGTCCTCTTATTAGAATTAGGCCACCGTCTCTATATAGAACCGTGTCATTTTTCTCTCGTATTCTGGCTAGGTATGAAAGGATAAGGATACCCACCAGTTCAGATTCAACCCCATCATAGCTTCCTATTGTTACATCAAACAGGTCATTATTTTGCCCATTGTTCATTGTTATGGAACAATAGGGATTTAAGGCAGTGTTTGATTATTTTAATTCCAGCATCCATGATTTGTACATGCTGTTATGCTAGTTGCATGGTATCATTCAATATATTTTCTGTGATAGAGGGGTAAAATTCACTATGTTGAGTTGGATGAAGATAACTTTGCTTTTGTTTCATATTGCTGTGAACCAGTTGGTGACGGCTTTATTTTTCTATTGTCTAAGTTCTAGCTTTTTTCTTAATATAGTGTTTATATTTTTTAAGATGTTTTTACTGATTTTTCCTATTTTGCTTTCTGCAGGGTTGATTAGGTGGAATGTGGCTTTTGTATCAAAGTTACACTTCTCATACTTTGCTATCATGAATGCTTGTTGTTCTGCTATGCAGTTTATCCTTTTGCCTATTTTCAGTTTAATGGCTATATTCTAGGCATCCCTATTTATGTTGTTTTTTGCACTTACAGTTGTCTTTTCATATAATTGTGTTATGTTATTAGTTATAAGGTTTTTGTGAACTGTAGGTTTCATTCTGCATATGTTTATTTTGTCAAAAAATATGAGTACTTTTTTGAAGTTCAGTATTTTTTGTATCCTTTATAATTCTTTTTTCTCAAAATTATCCAAGTTTCTTTTAAACTTTATGTTTCTGACCATGTTTGTCATGTCATCTTTGAAGTTCAGCATTTCTTTACACTTAGGTGGCCATTTTCTTGTACTCAGGTTAAATGCCTCAGATTTTTCCAGTGTTCTTGTTTGTTGCACTAGTGAGGTAACAGTGTGCCTTAAATTCACATCCATATGACTGAATAAATATATATATATATGTGTGTGTGTGTGTGTGTGTGTGTGTGTATGGATACAAAGAATATTTTTTATATAATTACAGATTGCTTCATCAAAATGGTACCATATTTATAGCCATGGCAAACTAATGGTTTTAAATGTTTTTAATATAAATATTTATGGAAAAGGAACTTGAAAATTATTTTAATGAAACATAACATTACAATGTTTGTAATCAATGAATTTTGATAAGAGAATTTCTAATTTGTAAACATTATAGACAAATATTCACACACATATGCATATATGAATGTATACATATAGATAAAATTTAATATACAAAAATGCTTATCACTTAAAGAAAAAACAAATTAAACTTATCATTTACTGGAAAAAAAAATCTGATCAACACCAATAAAAGAATAACAAAATCAAAACTGCGAGAAAACAATGTTGGCTACAAATTCACTTACTAACTTGAAGAATTTCTTTCTAATAAAACTTGAAGCAACATATACAGTGGCTATTCAATTGTGAAATTATCTCATCAATTCCTTGGCCATTTATCTAATAATTAAATCACATATCACAAAGTCCAACAAATACTGATAATACAAATATACTATATAAATTTTAAAAAACTATTACAAATATTGGAAGCTTTAAATATAAAAATCAAACAACCCACCATCAATAAAAATTCATTCAAGAAAAAACATATTAAATATATTTTGCAATTAAAAAAAAAAGAAATTGCATGACACCACAATCTGTCAAGCTGTGGACATGTAATACTTGTAAAAAAAAAAGAAAAAAAGAATCACACTTCATGGAATGTTGCATAAAGATACAATGCTAAAAAAGAATCACAATGCATATCTATGGACATGACCTCATAAAACCAGAAAATAGTTCTTTGGCCAATGAGAGTGCTCAAACAAAAACTATTCATGTTCAAACTTTGCTTGCGAATTGTCCAAAACAAATAAAAAATATTATTAAACTTGGAATATTTGTTGTCAAACACACATATATATATATATATATATATATATATATATATATATATATATATATATACACACACACACACACACACTATTTATTTTAGGATATTAAACCTGGATCATTTTACCTGGATATACATAAAATGCCAAGTTGTAATTGGTAGGGATTATTCCAAAGAGGACTTTTAGTCCATATGAGAGCTCAATGTATGATACAAAACAAATTATAAGAATAATTAAGGAAAAAACCTTAAAAATCCAAAATCAGTAATAAATCTATTTTGATGAATGTAGGCATATTCATCTCATCGGACTGACAACATTTTATGAATATTATATATATATAGATATCAGTGATGACTCCAGTGATTGGGCTGAGCCAGCCTGAGTCAACTTTCAGGTATATCTATTTCAAAGCAACATAAATCTTTTGTAGTGTTGTCATTTTTATTCTTGACTTCAGCTGGATCCAAAATTAATTGTTTTATCTCTGTGCCTCAAAATATTGATATGTTGTTGATATTGTTCATAATAAAGAAGAAAGAAAGAAAAAACAAAGAAAGAAAGTAAAAAATGTATGAAATAAAATTAATGTGACTAGTCAGGCTATGTAGATCTGAGCCCTATCAAAGCTGGAGACAAACTTAATTGACAATGTATTTCTTGCTTTAATTTTATAAATAACCTTTTAAAAATCTATAATAACTTGTTGTTTGAAATGAACTCTGTTGTTTTGAAAATAAATTTCTTGTATGCAAATGAACATAGATTTTCTTTTATAAATTCTACTGTATTTTGGGGAGGGGGATTATGTGGAGAGACACTGATAGTGTGTCACTTTGCTCAGTTACATTTGTTGAATAAAACCTTTCTTTAGGTTATTGTCGACACGTCTTCTTGCTGTTTTGAACGACTTTTAAATTCATAACAATCATCTGAAGAAGGCCAGAGTGGACATTGGCCAAAATATCTTGAATATGGTAATAAAGATGAGGACAACTGTCTGAACAATGTAAATAATTACAATACCTCATCTCAGAAATATAGACAGATATCACAACAATTTAACCAACAAAAGAGTGGAAAATTTAACATATGCAAAATACTCAAGCGATATTGACTGGACCTAGATTACAATGACCCTAATGCTTCTAAAGACTGGAAGCATTGGAAAAGAATGTTTGAAAATTTTATTCTGGAATGTGGGGAGGAAGTGACAGACAAGTTCCAATCTATGATGAATTGTGTTTCATTCGGGGTAGATGATTACATTGAAAATTGTACAAATTATGAGGACTATTGGACCAAATTTACAACTTTAGTCCTTTACAAGTACTTCATTGGTCCCAGGTGTAGTAGCCGCTGGTGGTACCAAGAGTGAATGTTCAGAAGAGAGCCCCACAGTTTTATAACTGCCAAAAGTATCTTACCAAAAAAAAAAGTGCCAATTTTGTGGTAATGCAGCTCATAATCAAAAAGTCTGTCCGGCTCATAGTTTTAATTGTGGAAAACAACAACAGACACTTATCAAAGGTTTGTCGATCTAAATAATTTATTCTGTATAGTGTAAGGATTTTTAGCACAATGTATTAATTGAAAATGGCCAAATTAAATTTAGCCCAACCTAAAGTCAGCGAAAATCAAAGTGTCAGCTTGAACTTGTCAAGTGGTGGGGTTGCAGCGAGGTGTGTGACTGGGGTAGTGCTGATAAAATATGATATCCATCAGTAATACTGATCATAAACATAAAATTCACAGAGAGAGATACACAAACACACTAATCCATAGACATGAACAAAGACATACTCAAGATACATACACACATCATTAGAGATTTTTTAAAATTATATATTTTAGTTAGAGTAAAGGAATCATTTTATCATCTAAGTTGTACCAATGGTGTATTTTGTTAAAGATTGTAATGAACCTGACAAATGTTGATGACCTAGAGTCACAACTTAGAAATACATATATATATATATATCGATGGCCCGATGATTGCATCTAGCATGAAACAGACTGTCGCCTCTAAGTGTTGACTTCAATGTTCACTTTTATATTTACACACACTCTATCTCTGATATTGAGCACTTTATCCCATAAATATAGCACACTTTAAGACTATATTTCTTCATTCATATATATATATATATATATATATATATATATACATACACTTTTGAAATAGGTTTTGAATGTTTTAAATATATATAAGCTTTCAGAACAGATATTTTAAAAATATATATAAATAGACACAAAAAACTGAAAACAAAAGTGGGGGCAAAAGAACTATAAGAGAAAAATAATTACTCACCGTAACAGCAATGATGCTTAATTTATCAGAGGTTGGTGATTTGGACTGAACAGCATGTGCCAGCTCTCATCATTTTCTAGGAATTTTCATCACAAATTATTATCTGAGAATTTCTGAGACCATTTATATTAAGTCTAATCAGCCTTCCCTCTGCAAGTAAAAGGAAAGCCCAAATGTAATCTGTAATTTATACTAAAGATTCCCATGGTAGAAATTTTTTCTTTCTTTCTTCCCCCTTTTTTAATCATTGTGCACATACTTTTGTCCTTGATTGAATTTGAAGAATGAGAAGTGATAAATGGTTAGCCCTTTATTTATATTTTTTTGTTGTTAGATTTTTTTCTTATCCTTGTTCTTCTGTCTTATATATATATATATATATATATATTTTGCAATTATGTTTTAAAGCTGTTATATATATATATATATAATTAATATTCACCATAAAAATTCAATGTTTTGATATGGAAAGATACGTCAAAAAAATAAATATATGCTTTATCATCATTAGACTGCAGATTCAGTAATGAAGATACAATAATTTTATTTAAATTTATCAAATTATTTTTAATGCAAACATTTTTTCTGTGTCTGAGTGATGTTTTCAAACTGAACCTTGTGAACACAAATTGGAATCTTCCTCAGGCAATGATTTATTACTCGTTAAAATTATTCTCACTGTATACGAAAGGCTTCATACACACACTTGATATATAAGTTATTACAAATATATCAAATGCAAATAAACATGTAAAAAATATACATGGGCATAGAAAGATGAAGACATTTGTGATCTAGACAATTTATAGCATTAATCTTTGTATTATAGATTTATGTACACAACCATGCGACTATATGTAAATACATTTATTATAAATATACAAAGAAGTGCTGAAAAGTTCTTTGCACAACCCACTGCCCAAAATCTGATCAAGTCAGAAAACTACTACTCGATTTTTGGTCTGAATGAATTGAGGTATTGGAGAGTCAAGTTCATTACATTCATTCACATGCAAAGGTATGAATCCATCTCTTCTCAACCCACCCCAGCTATGGGTAAATAGCAGGACAGACTGCTTCCTATAGCCTGAAGAGAGGGTTGTTTAGAGACCGCATGGCACACTATGTGCACCAGTTCTCTCTATGCAGATCTTTCAAAAAGTTTGGTTGGTTCTACAAAAGCCTTCATCACTCTACTCATATCTGTGGATAGTGCTCATCGCTTCTCGGCCTTTTGGCTAAGATCAAAGTGTAGTATCTATTCGCAGATTACTCGCTGAATGATCGCCTTTAGGCCGGGAGCGATCACTGATACAGGCTGGTCGCAGGGATTCGTCCCTGCGCTGGTAGTATCGGGGCTACGTCTGACTAGCTATGACAAGCTAAGACCAGCCATGACCAGCTATGACTAGCTAAGACCAGCTCTGACCAGCTTGGACAAGCTAAGACCAGCTAAAGCACTGCGGCCCGGGTGAAAGCTCGGGTCCACTCCCCCTCCCGTCCCACGTTAAACCCCGACCTTGTGTCACAACCTGACCGTGTGGGAGGTCAAGTAAATCCACGGCCTTTTGGCTAAGATCAAAGTGTAGTATCTGTTCGCAGATTACTCGCTGAATGATCGCCTTTAGGCCGGGATCGATCACTGATACAGGCCGGTCGCAGGGATTCGTCCCTGCGCTGGTAGTATCGCAGCTAAGACTAGCTATGACCAGCTAAAGACCAGCTTGGACAAGCTAAGACCAGCTAAAGCCAAAGCACTGCGGCCCGGGTGAAAACTCGGGTCCATTCCCCCTCCCTTCCCACATTAAACCCTGACCTTGTGTCACAACCTGACCCTGTGGGAGGTCAAGTAAATCCCGGCCTTTTGGCTAAGATCAAAGCGTAGTATCTGTTCTCAGATCACTCGCTTAATGATCGCCTTTTGGCTGAGATTCGATCACTGATACATGCCTGGCACAGGGATTCGTCCCTGCGCTGGTAGTATCGTGGCTATGTCTAGCTATGACCAGCTTGGACAAGCTAGGACCAGCCAAGACCAGTTATGACCAGCTATGACCAGCTTGGACAAGCGAAGACCAGCAAAGTCCAGCGGCCCAGGTGGAAACACTCGGGTCAAACCCCTCCCTCTCCACATTAAAAACCGACCTTGTGTCACAACCTGACTCAGTGGGGGGGTCAAGTAGATATAAAGTGTAGTATCTGTTCTCAGATCGATCGCTTATCGGCCTTTTGGCCGAGATTCAATCACTTGATACTTACCTGGTGTAGGGATTCGTCCCTGCGCTGGTAGTATCATGGCTACGACTAGCTTGGACCGGCTCCTGCCTGGACCAGCTATGACAAGACTAGCTATGACCAGCTTGGACAAGCTATGACCAGCTAAGACCAGTGGCCCGGGTGAAAACACTCGGGTACCCACTTTAAAAACCGACCTTGTGTCACAACCTGACTCAGTGAGGGCTCAAGTAAAATACCTATCTGTGGATAGTGCTGGCTGGTTTTTTTGTGCTAAGGACCGAGTTGCTCTACCCCTGTATGTTGAAAATGAGGGGAGAATGTAGTCTATACAAATACACAGGCACATGCATATTTATGGGTTTATGTGCTCAATATCTGGCACAGGACGGGGTACTATTAAGAAAGTCAGCTTCACAAAATTTCTGACTGGCGATTTGGTTAAATTTGGGGAAGTGATTCAGGATGAGAACTTTTCAATATGACTTCATACATGCACACATAAATATATATATATATAATAATTAAGTAATTCATTGAGTTTAAAAGAATCTTCAACAGAATGCAGAAAGCACTGGATGGCTGTTTCATCCTATTTTGGGACAAATCAGCAGTGCATCCATTACCGAGAATCAAATACGGACCGTTATGATATGATTCAAGCGTCATACCCATTGAACCAATGGGTCTCGGTGACGAAGAGGTAACTAACCAAACTTGATATAGCACCGCTCTTCACAAATTCTGTTGTGTGACTCATCCAAGTTTTCTCAGTCCAGTGGACAGTTCCCCCATGAGTGACGTCTTCCATCTCCAAGCCGCTCCGTCCAGAGCATTGGAATCAGGTTCTAGCAAGGATATACAAGTGATATAAATTATTAGGGGGATTTGAATAATCATAATTAAGTAATTCATGAATTACTTGATTATGATTATTCAAATCTCCCTAATAATTTATATCATATATATATATATATATATATATATATATATATATATATATATATGTAAGTATGTGTGTGCATGTATGCACCTACTTGTGTGTGATGGGGTGGGGGAATACCTGAAGCAGATAAATGTGAATTATTTTAACAACTTGTTAGATTTTGGGAAAAAATGTCATTACTTCTATTGAAAAAATTTCCCATTTAAAAAAACCAAAAAACCATTACTCTATCAAAAAGAAAAAAATTACTTTTAAAATTAAGGTTAATTTTTCTTTTCTCTGAAAAGATTCTTTCAATAATTAACACGAACTGAATTCTTTGAAGTCGAAGCCTGGGATGGTTCTCTTCTTTCAGATTTACACTTGACCAAGTTATTTCATCGTCACAACTTAAAAGGAAAAAAATCACTTTCTCTCTGAAAAATACAAAAAAACATGGAAGGTGTTCTTTGTAATAAAAGGCCTGCAAGAAACCATTTTCTATCTTATTGCCTTAGACTGTAATCTGCAATGCATGACTCTTTTTCTTAATCAGTGTTTGTGACATGTACAACTCACAAATTGAGTCTGTCACAAGAGTGTAAAAAAAAGAAATGAAATAGGTATATAATAAATGCAACAGTCTGATCATAAATTTTGCTTCAAGTCAGTTGTTTAAGTTTTTGAAATAAGAGTTGGCAGAAATATTTTTTGGACAGAGAATAATTTGGAACCTGGCCACAGAAAAAAAAATCTCCACAGCAAATATGCAGAAAACATAAATAATATTTGTAAACTAAAAACCTGGAGAATGAGCTGTCTTCTAATTTGTGTAAAAATGCACTGGTTCATCTTGGAGCTTGTTTTTGTAAAAAAAAAAAAAAAGCTGACTTGAGAGAGAAAATACTGAATAATAAGAATTAAGTTTCTGAAAAGCAGTCTTACTATATATCAAGTATTCTTTTCTTTTTTTTTTTTTGGCTTGTCATGTAACTAAGATTTTGCTGTACTAGAATTATATCCTTTGCCGGGTGGCAGTGTCTTTGTTATGAAATTGGTGAGCTGTTCCTAAATGTTTATGAAGCTGAGGAGTGAAAAAATGTACTCTATGAAAGAACTGAGTACAACAATAATAAAAAGGAAAAAGCATTTTTTTTTTTACTTTACATGTACTTAAATAAAATTATCAGGACACTAGATATGGCTAGGATCACTCAAACGTTTCTTAGTGCAACAGAGGGGTACTTGCAAAATGTTAAAGCTATCCGTATTAATATGCTCAGGTTTTCTTAATATGTGAAGAACCAAAAAAGCAATTTGTGTGTTTGCCTGCTTAAATCATTCCAATTGCATTCTGTCAGCAGTCTTTCATAAATACATATTCTATTAAAGACCAGAGAGAAGAAAAATTTGTTTGTCATCTAAAACACACTCCTATAGACACATGTAAAAAAATTCAGATATAGCTAAAATATATCTTTAAAAGGACAATAGGAGTAAAGACAAAAGAAAAACATGTCTTTTTGTTTTGTCCTCTTTGGCATATGTAAGGGGATTTTATTTTGCAACAAGTATTTAAGAACAAAAGTAAAAATGTTAGTTTCTCAAAATGTTTAAATTTCAGAGATGCTTTGTCTGTCTGTCTCTCTCTCTCTCTCTCTCTCTCTATATATATATATATATATATATATATATATATATATATATATATATATATATATATATATATATATACTCACACACACATAAATAAAGGCTCAAACACTAATATTTCATAATCATATTTTTTTATAATTTATTACATTGGAATTGGAATCACAACCCAATTCATCAGAGCTACAAATTTGTATGTCTGATGAATTTGATTGCGATTACTATTCCAATGTAATAAATTATAACCATGAATTAGTGTTTTAGCCTTTTATATTATATTCTTGCTCCGTCTTTGACATAGAGTTCTACCTGGATGATATCCTCTTGGGAATATAGAGATATACTGACCACTAATATCGCACAAATCTATGGGTAAAAAATGTATGACAAAGTGGAAAAAGTTTTGTGTGATGCATTTCATCCTTGACGACTTCATTGCACTAAATTTGTTATGTTGCTTCAATTACACATGTGCACAAACAATGGATGCTGGGAATTTTAAATTAAAAAAAAGTTTTTTTTTTAATTTAAAATTTCCAGTATCCCTTATTCATTAAAGGAATGTTTTTTTTCTCATGCAAACTGAAGCATAAAGAAAAAAAAATGAGGAAATATTTCATTGAATTATTATTTACAATTCAGTTACAAAATTCATGCTCAAAACTATTGATATTTTAATAATTAAATTCAAAGCCTTTATCAACTTTGACAGATTGTAACCAGTTCTTATACTACATCACCAGATCTTGACAAATCTCAACAAGGATTTTCGTGCAATCCTCTTAAAATCTTCAGGTTCTTGACGCTGGAAGGCATTCTTCGACTTACTCTACAAATTCTCAGTTGGGTTCAGGTCTAGCTACACTAATCTACTGACAGATATTATTGTCCATCAACAATTTCTTGGCCATCTTTGATACAGATGCCCATCTAGTTATGCTGGAAGATTCACTGATATCTTAGCCCAACATTTTTGCGAAAAATGTTTGATGTTTTGAGCCAAAATTAAAATCTAAATATTTTTCTTTATGATCACATTAACTTTTACCAAACTACCAGTCTGTTTGCAAAACATATCCCGTATATAAATGTGGTTGCTCCCATGATTCACTACTGTGACTGTAGCCTTTGGGTTGAAAGCTTTACCCCTTTTCAAGCCAAATAAAAATAACATCCTTATAAGCGTAAAAGTTAGATTTTTGTTTCATCTATTTGACAAAAGAATTCATCTTTATATATCTATAATTCTCAATGTGTGTGTGTGATCGAATGTTGTTTATGTGTTTCGACAGTTTTCATCCGAACACTTCTGCACACGAGGCTGAAAATGAGGATCAAAGGATTCAATGGCTGAGGAGAAACGCCTCTTCAACTGCTGCTGCGTGTGAGGCTGAGACAAGACTGAGAATGCAAAAATGGCCCTGAAAAGAGCCGACTCCCCATTCAAATTGTTATCCCCATCCCATTTGGGGATATGCCTCAGTTGCATCCAATCTTTGTTACTAATATTGATTTTTGGCTGAGTTGACTTTAAACTTAAACTGCTCCAATTGAATGGCAAAAATTTCCAGTAATGAAAGACCCGGTCAAAGGAAGGGTTATTGTGCTAGTAATCAATAGTTTGAATTCTTGTCAAAATGACTCTTAGTGCTATACCCCATTTCAAATTGGATCTCTTTTTGATTCACTCTCCAGTGAACACTAAGAAAACAAAACTAAAAATAAAAGTCATCCTCTGCGGAGGGGCTCCGAGCATCACATCCAGCCCATAAAAATACAAGCCAATCATGAAGTTTACTGCCAAAGAAAAAACATTAAATGGATGAGTCTGGAGCCATTACAACTTGATTTTAAGAATGCCTCTCATAAACAACTGTGGAAAATTGCAGTGAATGGGCCAGCTGTTGACACCTGACAAGCTATTGATGTCACCACCATGACCTCGGTCAACCAACCTGACACACATATCCACTCAAATCTAACCCTCCATCAAATCACTACACCTTGCTCACATAGAGACATTCTGCTCACGTCTTCTGTATTTGCAAAGACAGAATTGTGGTGAATGGGCCAGTTGTCAATGCCTGGCAAGCTCTCGGCATCACTACCCATGACCTCAGTCAACCAACCCAACAAATGCATCAACTCCAGGCCTTACCAACTCTACCATTCTTTCAAAAGCTGCCTCCCTTGCCCACATTATAGACATTACACTCATAGACGCTGCATTGGAAGTACAAAGAATTTTATACTAAAACTTTGCATCTTCTTTTCCTTTCACTTCACTAGCACTTTCATTCGTTCTTTCATGCTACTATAAGCGAGTTTATAACATTAGCAAAAATTAAATAAGCCTTTATATGCCTAGTTTGAAACATCTTCCTTGGCCATCTTTCATGGAGGCCAACCTTAGGCAAAGTTTACTGGAGATGTCTGTCAAGAATCTTTGATGCAAGAGTCATTCAAAGCAGCCAATGTTGATGTGGATTGTCTGATTGTTCATGATATCTCTGAAGTTTTTTCTTCCTATATGAGGTTAATACCTTAGGTTTCCTTCCGCACCCTTTGAGGGTTTTTTCACAATTTTGACATTCTTGAATTAACACTCTTAACTGTTAGAATTGGTGCTTGAAAGCACCTGGATATGGCTTTGTAGCCTTCCCATCATTGAGGGCAGTCAGCATTTTTAACCTGAGGTCCTAACTAAGTTTTAATCTCAACCACAGCAACCGTTTTCCTTCTCATGAGAAATGATGATTGTAAATGTTATTCCCTATTTAACTCAAGTCCTAAAGTTTACTTTACTATACTACCATACTAACTTTATTTACATTCATTTTAAAGGAAGTAAGGAACTCTCTAAGGTAAAGGGAGAAAAAAACCTCAGATCCCTTCCTGTAATGGTTATTGCTGTTTTGTAAGTATGAATGATTTCAAACATTTCATTTGTGATCAAATTACAAATCATACTTCAATGAAATTGAATTGACCCTGTATTTGTCATCTATTGCTTCTTTCTTTCTTTTTATATCAATTTGGGTCAGAAAAAAGCTTACTTTAATGAAATTATTTTTTTCAAAATCATAAATGTTCCAGACGTATAAATAATTTCAGGCTTGACAAAAATCATTGATATCAAAATATATTTTACAAGAATATAAAAACTGGGGAAATGCATTCCCTACAATTTACAAATATAAATTTCATTTGTAAGACAGACAATCTACTCTATTCTGCAAGTTAACCTACTGTTAAACATCTGCTGGATTTACCTTTTTCACTCAGGTCACCTTCACTCAAAGATGGCTTCTCTCTGGGTGGCCTCTATATATATATATATATATATATATATATATATATATATATATATATATATATATATATATATATAAATTTTAATACACAATAAAACCTTAAATAACCTCAAATGAAGAATAAGCTCACTTCAACCAACAAAAAAATAAAATTTGTCAATCTTATTAAACCCTGGTATAGACTGAGTCCAAGTCAGAATTAGAAATTTATCTGTGAAAGCTACAAAAAAGAAAAACAACTTTTGTAAAAAATACAACAGAATTTATCCATTTCAATATTTCAGTCAGATGAAAGGCATGAAACAGTGGTCAGGAGGAAGGTATTAGTCTTAAAGAGAAAAGGTTTTATAAAATTAAACCCGGATATTAAAATTATGAGGATCCACATGGATTATATACCAACAGATTTATTACCTTTAATATATATATATGTGTGTGTGTGTGTTTATATATATATATATATATATATATATATATATATATATATATATATATGCACACAGCTCAATGATTTGGCCAATAATAATGCTATAACTATTCCAAATAACTTAGCAATGTCACCTGTGTAGATTTACCTTTCCAAAATTGCTATTTTGCCAAGAGGAATTAACACAACACCTACCACCTGTAAAACCAAAAAAAACACCAAATATTAGAAGCCCTAACCATAACATTAGCAAATCTAAAACTAAACAAAATATTTTTCAGCATTATAACTGCGATTTTAAATGTTTCCAGAAACTGAAAATTTGTGTGTGTGTGTCTGTCTTGGACTTATTGCCTAGGTAACAGGAGATAATAATTTGTTCAATTGCTCACTGATCTAATTTATTTTCCATTAACCATTGTCGCATGCTACAGATAAGATAACTGGCAGTGGAACAGAGTGCAAATATAAGTGGATTCATGCCTTTTCAGAAATTCAAACACAGTTACCTAATTTCAGTACCTGTGCTGATAAACATTAAACAATCATACACACCTAACAAACATGGTACAGGGATAAATTCACTGGCTGTAGATGCTATGAGGGTACTGCTTAATGGGAATATGTACATGTAACTAATTTACATGTACCCAACCTAGTGAGTCACTCTGCCAATCAGCTTCATGCTATCAGGCGACAATTATTACATTTTTCTTTTTTAACCAATTGTTGACAAAGTTGAGTTGCATGACTGCATCAAATTTGGAGTGAAGCTTGGCAAACATTTTTTCTCAGATCCTTGAAATGTTTGTCAAGCTTTTGGCAAACATTCTTGAGGGAAAAATGTAGGTTTCTGAGAGGACATGTGTTTCAAAGGCAGTTAATGAGCGTTCAGGGTGACCCGCCATCAGGTAGTTAATGAGCATTCAGGGCAACCAATCACCAGCCAAAAATAAAAAAAACATATATAGAAAACTTATGCTCTGCAGCTTTGCTGTTTCCCCAAAGGCAATTGAAGTTGAAAGTGGGTGACTTTGAAACCCCAGACCGCTTGAACAGAATTACAGGAGATATTAGTTTTCTGTCTTTGTCATTGAACAGGCATTGTGTATGTTTCAGAGGGAGCAATTTTCAAGTGGATGGTGGCCAAATATAATTAATCTGTGAGATATATTATTTGGGGGTGGGGAGGAATAGTAGCGTATTTTTATGCCTAGTTCAGGAATTTTCAAATACCACTTCATATGTGCATAGGTGTATATATAACACACCAATTTTCCAACCAACATGCAGTCTTGGAAATGTGGCGTGAGTGCGTGCTGTTGTCAAACATGTTATTAACAATCAGAAGCAAGCCACCTATGCCAACCTGCTGACAATATCTGTATTGTCAGCAGATCCTCATCTGGACTGAGAAGGGCACATATGGGGGGCGGGTACACAAGGGAGTTGTAGGTTATGCAGATCCAATGCAGGATACAGAGTTTATCTGTCATATATACATGATACCTCTGAAATCGAATCCTGGTCTCAAGTCATCTTGGGGCCATGGACACCGAAACTAAATGGAAGCCATCACAAATGATGCAAGGGGGTGGCTATGCAGCAATGACCATATTAACAAACAAGTCTTGTTAAATTCAGTTGACAAGACATATGTTTCATTTTTATTGAATTTTTCTCATATTTAAATAGGTCGTATCAAATCAAATTGTGGATAAGCTGCCTGAAGTTGCTATTTTTGTTCTGTTCTTGTTGGAGTACTTTTGACTGTTTCAGTCATTATCAAAATTTAAATGCTGTCAATATGGTGGACAAGATTTTGTTGGCTACATCCGGCTACAATTCAAATATACACATATTGTATAAGCGACTTCCTTTGTAAAACGTTTTCACAGACTGGTTCAGAAAAAGTATGTATCAAATATTGAGATATTATTTCATATGTATATTAAATATTATTTACAGACTTTGTCTCATGTGGCGAAAAATTATTTTATTTCATGAGGGTTGTTTCATTTGTATTAAAATAGCTTTGCATATTTTGAGTGTTTTCTTGCAGTGAGTATTTTGGTATTAACCTGATAATCTTTCTCTTATGGTAATAATTTTATTTTGGTTGCTTGTGATGCGATTGATTGATATCAACTTTGGTCACTTTATCCACAGATTTTATTTGGATGTGCAACACATTTGAAAATTAGAAAAATACAACACAAAATTGAAAAACAAACTTTGTCAGTTGAATTTAACAACAAAACTTGTTTAATTTAATTCTTACTGTTTATATATATATATATATATATATATATTTGTATGTATGTACATATATGTATGGGAGAATGAAAAGAGATTTTAAATATAAATATTTTAAATTCAGCATTTCCACATCTTCAGTGTTGGTACATCATTTTTGTGACAGAGAAGAGAGTCGGGGAAACACACACACACACACACACACACACACGTACATTTTTTTTATTTAAATTGGAGTGGATCTGAGTAGCGAAATTAGATCAGAGCATTTTTGTTTATTGATGGGAAATCTGATCTAGGGCAGGAGTTGTTATTGGGTCATTAGAAAGACAATGGAAATGGTCAAAATAATTTTTATCAGTTAAAATTATAAATAGAACTTAGTAAGCTATGAGGAACTTTGGAATTCACATGATTTTGGTTGAAAGTAGCCAGAACCTGTGATAATCGCGTGTGAAGTAGTAGGGCCAAGGGTCGATTATGACCAGCCAGGTTTATCTATATATAAATGCATAGTTATGCTGAAAAAAGTGGTAGTTTTTGGCTCATCTGTCTTCGAGTGCAGTTGAGCTGGGTGGAGAGATGTCGCAGATTGAAAGTGAGCAGAGTTGAATTGAAGGCTTGAAGAAGTACGAAAGTGACATCAGAGATTGGAACAAAACACCTGCTAACATGTGCTGTTGATATAAGAATGAAGAAGCGAATTACTCCTCCAACATCTAAGACTACTACTGCTACTATTATTACTACCACTGGGAACAGAAATGTCGAACAAGCCACCCCTCTCCTTTAACGAAATTTTGCAAGGTATTTTCTTATGTTTTGTTGATCATCGTTCATATACGAGAGACTGGAGATAATTCTTGAAGAGAGAATTTGGCCCAAGCAAGACAAATTATTCTCTCCATCTCCTTGCAGACGAAAGAGAGAGACAGTGGTGAGTCGAGTTGGAGACTTTGAGGGGGAGAAGAAGTGAGGCCAGAGATTGGAACGAAGCATCCACTAACATGTACTGTTGATATAAGTACTACTGCTTCTGCTACCACGAAGATTACTACAACTTTTACTACTGCCGAGGTGGAACACAACTATAAACTTTAAGCCGTGCACAGAAATCTTTATCTCTCCATCGCAAGAGTCGTATATCGTTCTGAGATGATTTAACAAGTTAATCACAATACACTCTCTCTCTCTGTCTAGAATCCAGTGTATGAGTTTTTACATCAATTATTTTCTTTTCTGTAACCCGTTTCTTTTCTATACTATTCTTTTCTGCTATATAAAAGACATTAACAATTCAACCATTGAATAGTTGTTTGTCCAGCTTTCCGCAGATATATATTTTTTTTTGCTGCATTCTAAATTTCTTAGCACAGACTCCCCAGCCGTGTCTACATCTTCAGTCGACCGTGAATGGATGAACATCACTTCTGCTTTCTGGATCAAACCAAACACAACGTGGGCAGGAAGCAGGATTAAACCAGTGGACTGGTCGAATGATCTATGGATGCTCAGGGGACCTACGACCACTCCCTCAAGTTCTGTTAAGACCGAGTAGACTCCTCAACCCAGAGAGTAAGACGTCCGAGGTTGAGGGGCTGGGGCAAAAGTGTTAGATTTTAATTGATGTCTGCATTTATATTCCTTGACATCTATATAATTCCAATAAAAAACATTACTTTAGTTCAGAGAAGTTCTTCTATTGAACGAAATGTATCTGTCTATATTGCTGAGATGTGGTATTATGTACATTATTTACATTATTTGGACTATTGTCCTCATCTTTGTCGCCATATTTATTACCCAAGGACACATGGCACAGTGATAATGACGTTAGTTAGATCCAGTGACAGGACCCAAAGAGTGTGAGTTCAATACCCAGTTAAGGCAGTGGAGAACTTTCAGAGGGAAATTAACACGAGATAACTGACATCCATTAAACATGGCACGTGGAACTAGAACAGTCTACCCCAGTGAGCAAAATAAAGGGTTCAGTTCAACATTCCAACCACCTGAAGAAGGCCAGAGTGTACAACGGCCGAAACGTTGTAATAAATGTGGCAATATGAGGACAATAGTCTGAATAATGTAAATAATGAGATTGAAATGTATTACACAGGATTTTTAAACGTTGTCATTCAATTGGTTAATATATAAGTGGGCATTGAAATCAACACAAAGAGGCAACAATCAGTTTCATTGCTTAAACACAATCAATGGCCTGACGATTGCATTTAAGCCTGAAACAGACTGTCACCTCTCAGTGTTGATCTTAATGTCCACTTTTATATTTACATATGCTATATCCCAGATATTGAGTACTTTAACCCATTATTATAGCATACCTTAAAACTATAATATATATATATATATATATATATATATATATATATATATATATATATGTATGTGTGTGTGTGTGTGTGTGTGTGTGTGTGTGTGTGTGTGTGTGTATATATATATATATATATATATATATAAACACATACAGTGTATGCAGAGTATTTCAGGATAAATTTAGGTCTTTGGAAAAACAACCATATCTCAACAAAAAATAAAAATAGTCAAATTGTTATACTTATAAACTTCAGTCACTTCACAATTGGTTTATTCAATATATCCACTTTCAGCACCAATGAGTACTTTCATGTCAGATCGGAAGCATTGTCCAGCCAACCCAGATAAAATGGTTTTTTATTCATTCCAGACATTGTCTTAAAAATGGCAGTCTTCAGAGAATCTTTGATATTATGGGAGAGTCAGTGGCGTAGCTAGTGTTTTTGTCGCCTAGAGTAGCCCTGAAGTTTGCCACCCTTCCCCAGAAGGAACAATGCATATTAACCCCTTAAAGTTTATGTTTTTATATATATATATAAGTATAATATATAAATTCAACGACAAAATTATTCATACACCCATCATCAGTAATTTGATCACTGATAAATTATGAAATAAAAGTACAATTGTGTTTATTTTTTTCAAAAATAAAGCTGGGGATATGTAAAAAAAACCGAAGACGTAACTTTTTTTCTAAATCAAGAAAATTTTAAAAACTTTTTATGATATTAAAAGAAAGATATCTTGTTTTTGTTTATATGCCATCTGTTTTATTTAAAAAGAAAAACAAAACCACAATGTACTTTTAATTCATAATTTATCATTTTTTTTTAAATATTTCTTTCAATTCTAACAAGTGAGGAGTCATAAATTAAATGCCACGTTAACAGAAACACGGTTCGTTTTTCTTTTAACAATGAAATAAAAGCATTTTTTAAAAATTATTTTGTTTACATAGTTGAAGTTGCTATTAGCAAAATAGTAGACTAAGAATTAAAAGTCCGATAAAATTAATTTCACTTTTAAAAACTGAAATAAATGTTATCATACTTTTAATTCTTTATTTATTTTGCTTAATAAAACTTCAAAAAATCGAAAAAAAAAAAACATTGCATTGTTTAACTACCATGAAAACTTGTAAATTGAAAAATTGAAAAAAAAAATCACTGATTTTGAACTTTAAAGAAAGTTTCTGCACTTAAAAAAAATTATATTAAATTTTCAATTTTCTTTTAAATTTCCGTGTGATATCTCTGGAAAAAATTGAAATGCATGTGATATCCTGAAAGCATTGGAATTATTTCAACTTATTTATCTATTTTATAATTTATGAAAAATAATGATTTTATATCTGTATTAAAGCTAAGCCAATAAGATTTTAAAAAAACAATTGGTTCACTTCTTTATTTAATTTTTTTTTCACTAACAGTTCACAGACATGAAAAATCAAAATCAAAGAACTGATGCCAAAGTCTGGACCTTCTCACATAGGTGTGAAAAAACTGTTTGGATTTACTAAATTTACAATCCAAATGCACATCAAACCCTTTAAAAAATTTCAATTTTTTTTTCACACTTTTTACTCACGTTTTCTAAGTGAGGTTTATCCCCCACCAGCTGACAGCTTGTTTTGGAGACAAATTTTTTATTGCTGGCTGACTGGCTTTGAGCCACCCATATGAAAGGCAAATTGGCTTCATTTGAATCCTATCTTCTTCCTTATTGCTGCTTTTTTTGCAAAAATTATTGAAATTATGTTATTGTCCCCCCCCCCCCCCCGAAAACTCACTCAATTTTTAGCCATCTACTCTTGTTTTACTACAACTTTATGAGTAGTGGGTAAAAACATGTATGACTGTCTATTGAATCCTCTGTCTATCTAGGGACTAACAACTTCTTCAAGCACCTCGGTATAGCCAGCTGCATTAACTCAAAACCTTTATGAAAATTGTTTGAGAAGCACGGCATGTCCATCTCTACTCACAACCTCAAACACCATCCCAACTGCTGGGAACTGTGGGTATGCAGAACAGTTGAGAAATCAGAAGTCATGTGCACAGTCACCTGTCATTTCTCCTGTTCACCTTTTGGTCCTCTGATCAAATGTTCTTTTTACCTGAAAAAGCCGTAACCTTCCATGTTCTTCTGGTTTTTTAACCTTGTTAAGTGCAACCAATTATTTATGGATTATTTGATTCTCCTGCATTCATTCAGACATGGTTTGCCGTCTCTGCAACACATATGTGTGGCACTAGATTTGTAAACCACAGTTCCGACTGTCCTCACTGACACCAAGAGATCTTTGGCACTTGACCTCATTGATTTTGGGGGAGATCTTATCAATAATGCTCTGACCCTTTTATATGTATTGAAGTGTTCTAATGGTGTCAGGAGGCTGAGAAGGCTTTTCTTTTTCTTTTTGCTTTGTTACTGGTGAAAACATTCCCATCAGAGGCATCCAGCTTCTACCAAACTTTGTGAACAAAAGATCAGATTCCTTTTAGGAACTTTATGATCTCTAAGTCAATGTGTTCTGTTTTAAGGCAATGATTACACGGCATACCTTTTCATTTGTTGTCTCAATTTATTATCCGTCATAATTTAACTGAAAAAAAAATAAAGGCATTAAAAGTAGTTTTAAAGAAATAATGGTATATCCTCAAATACCCTACATGCCATATATATATATATATATATATATATATATATATATATATATATCTTATCCAGATTCAGTCTTGAATAAAAGCAACAATACTGCAAAAAGAAAGAGAAAAAAGGTGAAAAAGCAAACTTACTCCTACTCAGTAAAGTAAATTGCTTGAAGTCTAGATTGCCTAGACAGAGTAAAAACTGCTTAACAACAAGTAGTTCTATGTGTGAATGGTTCTAGTTGTAAGTCAAGTTTCACATTCACATGATCTTCAGATGACATTTTTCTTTTTTAAGCATTTCACCCCAACCAAGCAAGGCGGGAAGCCACTAGTACGCAAGGGGTTACAGAAGATTTGGAGCGAGAGCAGATAGGAGTGATAGAAGAAAGGATGAGAAGGATAGTGGATAGATCAAGGCAACTGGAGAGGGAAGGGAGTTCCACAGGTGAGAGGTGCAAGAGATGAAGCTATTGGAGTAGAAGAGACGGCTACACTTAGCAGTTTCAACAGTGAAAGGGTGACAGCGGGATGCCAGCCTTGTAGGACGCTTGAATTCATGAAGTCTGGGAACCAGCACAAGCAGCTCATCGGAGCAATTACCATGAACGTATTTGTAAAAAAGTCAGAGAGAGGCGACGGCACGTCTGTGAGAGAGCGACTGCAGACAAGATGCCAGATCAAGGCCAATTACATTGCATATCCGTCTCTGGATCTTATCAAGAACCCCGAGGCAAACAGAAGGGGCTCCAGACCATATATGGCAGCAATATTCCATGCAAGGGCGAATGGTTGATTTGTAGATTTGAAGGATCGATTCCGGGGAGAAAAATTTCCTGGCGCTGCACAGGGAGCCAACTTTCCTTGTGGTGGACAAAGCAATTGACTCAATGTATTTGTTCCATCTCAGGTCACCAGCCAACGTGAGACCGAGCAGCTGTAGAGAGGTGCTCTTGACAAGTTGAGCATCAGACATTCTAATGGGGATCAGGGCAGGATCTCTGTGGTGATTAATAGGGAGCAGTTATGTTTTCGAGGTGTTAAAATTAACCAGCCAATTCCTACCCTAGTTCACAACCGATTGGAGGTCCTTTTCGAGACGAATGGCCAGGTTAGTTTTGTCAGCGACACTAGATTTGTTTTTGAGGCAGGAGTAAATTGTAGTGTCATCCGCATAGATGCCTACTTGGGAATCTATGGTGTCAGGAAGATCGTTGATGAAGATAAGGAACAGAGTAGGGCCTAGGATGGAGCCTTGAGGAACACCTGCGTTCGTGGGATAGGAGCTGGAGGAGAATCTGTTGAGGGAGGGGCATGCTTTATATAACCTGTGATTGCTCTAAAGCATCATGGAGGGAAAAAAAATTAATTAAAAATAATTTCATTAAAAAACCCATGGATAACCACATTTACATCTGCACAGGAGAAAAAAGAAAATAGGTAAAGAAAAAAAAAACAGTGGGTGGGCTAAACTACTAATTGTGTGTGTGTGTGTATGTATATATATATATATATATATATATATATATATATATATATATATATATATATAAAATAACTGCATATTTTGCTCTGGTATCAGATGTCAGTGTTCAAGCCCTGGTAATATCTAAGATCCTGCATGCTAATTTTTCAAGACAATAAAATTCCCTCCCCATTTATGTTCTTTGATCTTGTTCCAGACTAAGCCAAGCTTAAAAATTACTGAAAAGACATGCAAAACATGAGCAATAACTGTAGATATTTAAATAACAAAATAAGCAATTAGCTTTAAATATAGCTAAAGATTACTCTTATATTACAAAGATTAGGCTTCTAAAAACGTTTATTTTCTTTTTAAGACAAGGAAGTAGAGGAATATTTTTAAATCTTTATTTTGACAAGATATATTATTAGAATGATAAAGTATCAACATATTATTCTGCAATGGCATTATAGATTGAAGGTTGACTATCGAAAACTGTTAGAGTAAGAGTCAAGCTAAATGCTTTAATATATGATTTTTGTTTAACGACAGGCAAGTAAGTACAGTAGTGAAATGTTAGTAGCGAACACTAAGAGGAACCATTTTCATTCACGCTGTGTTTGTAATCATTCCCCAAATTGACTGGAGGTGGTCCCATTTCTCTCATCGTATGAGCAGAGTGTCTCCTTTTCCAAGAAGAGAAAGTAAATTTAGCGAGAACTTCCAGTGGAGAAGAAAATATCAGTCAGCAGGAAATGTCCTGAAGACAATAAGCTTTAAAATCGATTTACAAGCGGAATATCCTTGAGAAAATTGATCTCTTCATTATTATTTTTCCCTTTCATATGACATTTTCAGATAAAGTTACTTTCTTGATCTATTTTTCTAATCAACGGAGACGATTTTACCTTGAAAGATGATCAATTTTTCAAACAACTTTAAGAATTATTTTTCTATTTGAAATGGATAATTTTTTTAAATACTTATCTTTGTTTTACTTACCCAATTTTGAAAAGACTGCAAAAATGCATCGATTTTGCCTGTTCTTCCCTAACTGCACAACTCCAGCGAGTAGCAAAATATTTCAATATTATTGGAAAATTATGGATTGCATACAGAAATGTCGAGATTGCAGGCAAATAAAGGATTCTTTTATTGCCAGGAAATTATTTGAAAGCGATTTTTCTGTTTCTAAAAACAAAAACACAAGTAAGAAAGAATAAAAAGGACGGGGGGGGGTTGTTACATTGCTGCGGTATCACAGTTAACATGATTGGACAAAGAACTACAGAGGGAATAGGTGGGGGGGGGGTTAAGGCTGTGAACGAAACAACATTTTGTAAAAGTAGAAATATAACTCATCTTATACCCTGGCTGGGACAGCAATAACAGAAAAATACTTTGTTTATTCTTTTTCTCAAGCAAAAAAGAAAAATGTTTTGTATTAAGAGAGAGAGAGAGAGAGAGAGAGAGAGAGAGCATCTTTAAAACATAAAATTACACTGGGGCCAAACAGTATCTCCTCTACATCTGCACTTTTGGGATCAGTTTATCCAAAAAAGATTTGCTTTTTTTTTTTCTCTTTTAATTTTGACCAACCACTGATGAGAAAGAAGACAAGCTTCAGTCCCTTTTGCACCGCCTTTTTGAGAAATACTTTCATGTTCTGATGAACTTTCCTCTAAATGCACGTAGACTTTATGAATTTACTCAAGGGACTAGATTGGCAGTTAGGTCTCATCATTTTACAGTTAAAATGGCTGCTAGATGCAACTGTAAATTGTATACTAATAGTTTTTTCTCTTGCACTTCTCACCTCATCTGGAAAAGTTTTTTCTCTTGCACTTCTCACCTCATCTGGCTCCAAGCTTACCAGTCAATTTTGATTTTCAAATATTTAAATGCAATGTCGATCATTATCTTCTGTCTAATTAATTCCTCTTCTTTTATTGTTCTCTCTCCTTAATAATATTTTTCTTTCTTTTTTTTTTCATATGCTCTCACACTCAGTAACTCTTTGCATCTTAGTAGCTTTATTGCCTTGCTTGGGGCGAAAGGATTTTTAAAAAATCTAAGTATTCATTTTGTCATATATATATATGTGTGTGTGTGTGTGTGTGTGTGTGTGTATATATATATATATATATATATATATATATATATATATACACACACACACACACACACACACACACATATATATGAATGATCTTTTTCATCTCAGCATTGCTCATTTGGGAAAACAGTGGGTCTGACACAAAATGATTTTAACCTGTTCTCTTTCTAGCTGAATAACTCAAAGGCTTTTTCAGTGATTCTTATGATAAATGGTGTCAAAATAGCTAAACGTCTTATTTGAAAACCTGGAACAAAGAAACTCAATTAGTTTACTGGGTTTTAGATATTAAACATTTTGTTGGATGGACAATTATCCTGTTACATGATTTGGACAATTTTGTGTGTGTGTGTGTGTATCAATTGATAATTAGTAGGGATAATTCCATGGCAGATATTAATCCAAAGAGAGCTCAATATAATAACAGAGCAATATAATAATGAGTACAGAATCCTTAAAAATCCATCCGGTTATAATTTATTTCATGAACTTTTACATTCATCTCTTCAGACCTGCGTCTTTTTAATAAATGGAGTCAATTCATCTAGATGAATGGGGAAAAAAGGTAAAAGTGGGAGGAAAAAAAGAGGTAAAAGTGGGAGGGAAAAAAGGTAAAAGTGTGAGGAAGAAAAAGAGGGAGGGTGATATTAAAAAAGGAAGAAAGAAAAAGAAAAATTTGAATATAAAGTTTTAAAAAAATTGGGGGGAGTAAGAGGAGAGAGAGATGTAGAGGGGAGAGAGAGGGAAAGAAGGAAAAATTAAACATGAGCTGATAGGGTTACCTAAAAATGATTTTTTTCTTTCAGGACTGGACAAGATAAAAAACAGGGTTGGCTAGAGAGCAATCAGATTCAAAATGGATCCATTGAACTGTCATGTCATTTTTTAAAATGGGTGAAACAGTCAAAAGGTACTGATTAACAAGACATTAAATTTTTCCAGTGCCCAATCCCTCACTCAAATTGTGGATTCCCTACTCATTTCCCAATCCAAACTAAGCAACAGGCTTCTCTACTAGATCTGTTTCTTACCTCCTCTTCTTGCTCTTGCCAAGCTTTACAATACTGCCCTCAAGGTAACTTGGGCCACTATGTGGTAGCTATTGATATCTCCTTCCAAGCATCCATTAAAGAACCCTCTATCTATAAGACCTCTTTCCATTACTAGCATGCTGGTTGGGACTTATTTCGGGATTTTCTTCATGACGCCCCTTGAACTGACATCTTTAATCTCCCAGTTGAAAATTGTGCCACTGAGGTTTCTTCTTGGGTCAAAGCTGGCATGGACGCTTTCATCCCTTCTCAGAAATATCAGGTGAAACCGCTCACACACCATAGCACACAGGAACCATTATTTCTGGCGAGACCAGCCTAACAGCTCTTATCATAACAGGTGCCAATTTGCTACGCCCGTAATAAATGTAAGAAAGTCCTCAAAAGAGCTAAATCCCTGTTTGCCGAGAGAATGAGGCACCACATAGCCTCTAAAAAATTTGGCTTTTGTGACTACTGGCATCTCTGTAATAGAATACTAAATAAGTGCAAGGACTTTATTTCTCCCCTCTTCAATCATTTGCTGATAAAACTGTTTTGTCTGTAAATTCTCCTCTTGACTCATCTGGAATATCCCGGACTAACTTCCCACTTAGAACTGAGTCTCTATTGAGTGACATGCATATAAGCCCCTTCCATGGTTTTCAGCTATCATCTGTAACCTAGACCCCCACAAAGCTTGTGGACCTGATGGTATCCCTGTAATAGTCATTAAGAAGTGTACCTCCGAACTGGCTCTCTAAACTGTATAATAAATGTCTTGCTGCCTCCTGCTTGCTGGAAATCATCGTTTGTTGTTCCAGTTTTTAAGAACTCTGGTGAACTGTCCAATCTCCTATCAGTCTATTAGCCTTCGACGTCTTTTTGAAGCCTTAATCAATGTTGAATTGGTTCGTCATCTTTCATTGCAGGGCCTTTTCTCAGACAAGTGATACAGTTTATGTTTTTCCAGGTCTACTGCTGATGCGATAATGATAGCTACAGAAAGAGTCTATCATGTTCTAGATAAAAATGGTGAAGCCCAAGTTGTAGCATTTGACATGTCAAAAGCCTTTGATTCATTCCGTTTGTTTTACAGCTTATCAACTTCTATGGGTTATTTAATACCGAAAAGATTTATATTTTGCTGGTAATATTCTTCTTTTTTTTTTAAATATGTGTTGCTGATAATAATTTTTTCTTCAAAAATTCATTGCTGGTAATAACCTTTTACAAAAATGTACTGCTGGTATTGAAACCTATTTTTACACTTTTATAGTGTTTCGACCCCAGTTTGGGGATCAACTATTTGCTCATAGCTGGGGCCCTAATAGATGCTACCACCCTGGGCCAAGGTGGACCTGGGAACACCAGTAATTAAGAGGTGGTTCCACACTCCTCAAAACCTCCTGATTAGAGGTCTTGCTGTTAGACATAGTTTATCGTCTTACCCAGGATGCAGATGTAGTTTATTATCTTACCCAGGATGGCGAAAGCCTTTGACAGGGTCTGACATTCAGGTCTTCACAAGCTGCAAAATTACATATCTCCGGGCACATTTTTGAGCTGATTCAGTCATTCCTATCAAATCATGAAATGAAAGTTGTCCTGAATGATCACTCATCTACAACTTTTTGTACTAACACGGGTGTCCCTTAGGGCACCATCCTTGGTCCTACACTGTTTTTAATCTTCATTAACAACCTTCCCAATGATGTCAGCCTTCAACTTGGAATTTCCTCTTTTATTACAACAGCCTCCAGAATTTTGAGTCTTTCTTTGAACTGTGTTCTATATAATATTTTGAATGTGGTTGTAATTATTTTGATATCAAAAACTATCCATATTATGGATTTGATCAGAACTAAAAGTAGCCATAACAATAATAATTCTGAAGCAGGTCTATAGAAAATAAACTGTCACAACTGCTCCTCACAATACATTGGGGAAACTTGTAGATATTTAAAAAAAAATAAATCTATAAATACAAAAAGGATTTACACAACAATTTATCAAATGCATTAGTCATACATAGAAATAAATTCAACTACAACTTTGATCTAAAGGCGACACTTATTAAAAGAGAAAGTAACTTACTAAGACAGAAAATTCTTGAGAGTGCCACTATCAAAACTTACCAAGAGATAAATCCGCACCCCAATTTTTTTCAAATATCTATGTTCCTGAAATAATTACTTCTTTCCAAAGCCATGACTACAAAAATATTTAAAAAATTAAAAGAAAATGGTTAAATTTATAACCTCCTTTTAAGTAAAATATATTATAAATAAATTAATCCCAAACCAAAATAATATACATATTACATTAAAAATAAAATTCAACAACATCATTTACTCAATTAATTTCAACAACAATTTTGATCTCTAAAATGCTGTTTATTATAAGAGAAAATACTTAGATGAAAACTTCTCAAAATTGCAATTAGTGAATTTTGCCGAAATGTGAACTTACACTCTAGACTCTTTCAAATATCACCATTCTTAAAAGAAATGCTTCTTTTTTTAAGCTAACATGCATGACCATAAAAATTCTAAGATTAATAGAAATGGTTAATTTAAAAACAATAAATAAATAAAAATACGTAAAAATGAATAAATAATAATCACACAAAAAAACAATTCACTTTTGTTTAAATAAACCAAAAAGTTATGGCAGCATCTTCCCTAATTTACCTCTTCATTACACAGTACGGTTTGAGAATGTTTACTAATGTGAAATTTGAAAACTTGGCATTATTTTGTTTTTGCTCCACATTACTTCAGTGTGTAAATACAGGTGGCAAAATAACATTTACATACTTCCTCAAGGAACAAAACATGTTGGCAAAAAAGTTTTCCTCATCTTTTCTTAGGTGTGTGTGTGTGTATTTAGCTGCAATTTCTATCAAGTAAATTTTTTTATGCCATTAAATTAGTAGAGTGAGTTGAATCTTCACTGGCTGTGCATCATACTATCATATATCATAAATATCAAAATGAATAATTATAAATATCTAAATCATAAATATCAAAATATCAACTTTGAATAGCACAATTTAATTAATATTTCTCCAAATAGAAACATTAATTTAAATTCAATTAGTGATACATCAATCAAATTAAATTTGAGATTAAATGTCCCTTCACTTGAATATATTTATATTCACATTTAAATGTAAATGTGTATGTGTTTATATATATATATATATATATATATATATATATATATATATATATATTCACACACACGTGTGTGCATGCAAACATACACATTACAGTCAAGAAATTTGGGGCCATGCTACATTTCTTTAAAAAAAAAAAAAAACACCTTAAAATGAGATATTTTTGTATTTTTAAAGTTAACATATCAGTAACTAGAGTACATTTGCTTTAATTTTTATAAAAATAGGCACATAAGTATAAAAAATTATCATACAACAGCATCATATTTTGTTTTCATCAATAAAACCACCACCTGCCTTAATTACTGCTTTACAAATTCTAGGCATTCTTTCCAGCAGATTTTGAAAAAAGTAGATGGTAGCATTGATAAAACTCACTCTAATCTTTTGGATATTCTCTTTGAACTCTCTCCTCTACCCAATTCCATCCCATAATACTAAATTGAAGGGGAGAGATATCAGGAGATCAAGGTGGCCATGTCATAATTTAAATAATTGTTCTTTTATTTTTCCACTCATGGTAATTTCGAAATAATTTAGAAATGTTTAGGATCATTGTCTTATTGGAAGGTGCATTTCTTTCCCTAATTATGCGTAAGCAAGATAATATAGCATGTCTTTGCAAAATGAAATGATATCCTTCTTTTTGCATAATTCCCTTGATTTGAATTAAATCTCTAGTTGTCTCTGCCAAAAACACCTCCAGACTATAACAGCCCCAAAACCATGCTTAAAAGAGAAGACTGTTATGGACAAAAAACATAAGATTTAGACATTGAAAGAGTGGCAAAGGATATTGTGGATAGATAAGTTCAAATTAGAACTTTTTGGTACTAAGAGGAGAGTGTATATGAGAAGAAAGCCAGGAGAAAGACTCAATGATATATATTTGTGTATTTAGGCAGCAATCCTTCTTTCATGCACATATTGTCATCCACAGACAGACTGTTTCGCTGTATCACAGCTCATCAGTGTGGCTAGACGTCCGGTTGCCTCTAGCTAGGATCGAAACCCGACTGAATTGGCGTCAGTCGGAAATTCTACCACTAAGCCGTCGGCACACGGCAGGGATGAAGGTGAATTTTTAGCGTATTTATTTTTAGATTTAGATAAACACACAGTGACTGACAGTAACTCAATTCTGCCGAAGAGTCTTGCTATATTAGCTTTAATAGTCACTGTTTACAAACGCATGCTTCACTCCCACAGAGCTCAACCGAAATTAATTTTTCAGGAGCCAATATATATATATATATAAAATACAATGCATATCTGTGAATCTCTTTCTTATATATATATATATATATATATATATATATATATATATATATATGTATGTATGTATGTATGGAGAGAGAGAGAGGATAAAGCAGGAAACTAACAGTCACCATGCAATGTTGATTCCTATGTCTAAAAGTTTATATCTACAAGCACTCTATCTACACACTGAGTACTCTTACTCCATAAACATCCCAATCTTTAAACAATATAATTATATATATGCAAACCCACACACATATAAGTAACATGGATGGTAGCAATGGCTTGCCCATTATCGATCAGCAACTGAATCCAATACACTTGTTCTGGGCTGAATTTAAATATGACTTTGATGTACAGGTGGTTCCAGCCAATGCTGCCAGTCACACCTGAAGACACCAAGATGGCTGTAGAGTATCTTCAGATGCAGCTTTGTTCACCAGCACCCAGGCATTGAATAATTAATGAAATGATAGAATCTCTGATAAGCAGACTCTTCACAAAACATTCCTTATGTCAACTGATGCAAATCCTCTTCACAGAAAGTGATAAATAATAAGTTTCAATTTGTTTGGCAACTCAATAAAGTGGTTTGGTAGAAATATTATGCTGGACTACACTTCCAAGTAAGAATGGTGGGTCTGCTTTGAAAATCAGCATCTGATATATATCCAGGTTTACATGACTTTATTATTAACTAAGCCATCATTGGAGTAATATAAATATATTTCAATCATACTAACACATGCCTATACATATATATATATATATATATATATATATATATAATCCTAATACACTGACAGGCATGTCACCAGCAGAATTGATGCTCAAAAAGTTGTTACCAAGTCAAAAAAGAATAAGAATGAATAACAACATTTTTCAAAATTGGCGAAATGGTGTTTTTCAGAGTATATAAAAATGAAAAAGAAATGGGGGGGGGAGATGGTGTCATAAGATCACAAATTGGAAAAATGATAAATATGGTGAAAGGAAAAGAAATGCAAACACAAAAAGCATTGGAATCAGTTACAGAAAAGGTTTACTAAAGAAAGGCCTTCAAGAAAGGAAGAACCTATATGAGGACTGGATGATATTTTTGACTTACTAACACCCCAAGAACTCGCTGAATGTATAAGTATGATTACCAGAAAAAGGAAACGTATGGAAAAACTAGAGGTTTCCATCAAGACCTGGTGCTTCCCCGGTGTTAATTGCCCTTATGGTTTTTTTAAATTCCTCTAGCATATGGAGCGTCAGTATTTCATCTATGATGCCAAGCTGATGCAGGGTTTTAGTAACAACATCATTCACTACTGGCGTACTGTGAAAAAGCTTTGTCATTTCTTTTTGACATCATCAGAATCTTTAAGTATGGCTGAGTCATCTTCAGGCTGATTTGGGTTCAAACATTTGTTTGATGAGCTAATAGGGAGTCTTTGAGATTTTGCTATCATAAGCTACCTACATTCTGTTCGACAAGTCTAGACACCAGTGGTTAGAAAAAAATATATAGGTTATCGCCCCTTGGTTGATAAGATCCCTGATCAGAAAAGATGAGTCCATTTATCTTTTAATAATGGGTAAGATCCAAATTTAGGCGCCAAAAGAATTTGAGGCACCAAAGTGATAGGCCCTGAAGACCACTGAGGTGAAAGGACGTATTTCCAAAATGCAAATGTGTTAATACATTGACTAACAGACATTGGAAGAAGAGATATAATCAAGTTCAGATAATTATTTCTATCTTTTCAAACAAATTCATCTATTGGACTTTGTCTCCAATCAACAGATGTTAACTGATAAAGAAATACATTTATCAGTTCTCTCTTCTCTTGTTGTATGAATGTAATATTGATATAAAAGTATTCTTTTAAACTTTTATTTGTCTTCTCCTTGGTTCCTCTGTTAAGACTCAAATGAGGAGTCGCTAATTTTCTCATATGGTTTTTCATTCTGTGGAGATTATATTGCAATAATAACTTAGTATCTTTAAATTACTGGAGTAACACTGATCAGTCTTTCTCAGATGCACCCAGGTACTTCTGGCAGGCTTGGTTCCTGGCTTCCAGAAACTGGCAAATTTCAGGATAATTTTCATTAAACCAATCCCAAAATTTACACTCAAAAGAAGTTCAACATTTGCCTGATAGAAACTGGTCTTAAACTGAAACATTGTCCCATCAAAATTGGTTCTCTCAAAGACTCTTTGAAGTCCCTCTTTCACTTTGGGATACTTGCGCCTAGACACTTTCATATGCCCAGGGACCTTAATACCATGCCATCTAAATTTATGCCTTTTTCGCACTAAGCATCGTATAGTCTGTACCACAGTCAGCACCCCTCATAGCTTTCAACAAACAAACATCTTAGATATCACATTTATGAGTGATGACATTTTTTTTTCTTTTGTCAGAAAAACCCATTTTTAATATAAAAAATAATAAATGTTCTCATATGTTTATTCTTTTCTTATTTATTGATTTCTTGATTTAATATCATTCAATAATATTTCTTAACATTTGATGTTCAATCCAACATCCAGTGTAATGTTATATATATCTACACACACAGACACACACACACATATATATATATATATATATATATATATATATATATATGAAGAAATATAGTCTTAAAGTGTGCTATATTTATGGGATAAAGTGCTGAATATCAGAGATAGAGCGTGTGTAAATATAAAAGTGAACATAGAAGTCAACACTTAGAGGTGACAGTCTGTTTCATGCTAGATGCAATCATCGGTGGCCCGATGATTGCATCTAGCATGAAACAGACTGTCACCTAATTCTCTTGCAGGTTCAAATAAACATAAGGAGAAATAACCAACAGTGATCAATGACAGACACTGGCCTAAGATTTAACAACATTTAATTATACATTAGAACAACATAAAAAATATGTTGGCATGTAAATATGTGTGTGGTGTATGCAATATGAAAATCAAAAGAAACACTTAGCTTTTGTCCACTGTCTAAAATAAAACATGTCTTCTCTTTTTACCTCTTTTTTTTTTTTTCTTCTCTTTCAGTTTAGTTCTTTCCTTTCATATTTGCAGGAATATCTTTTAAATTCTGTTTCTCTTTCTTTACTTGTTCAAAGTTTGACCCCAAGTGATGGCTGTTTCCTTTTCACGTCTTTAGCAATATAGAATTTCTCTTTCAGTTAGGAAGATTCAGTGCCATGTTTATCATTACTTTCTCCAATTCAATAATTGGACAAATCACACATGCTCGTGTTTGATGATCAACACAATGAGTAATTCACTGTTACATATGGTTTTGGACTATTTGGCCTATCAAATATATGTCTATATGTGGCATAGTGTGTGTGAGTTAGGACTAGTCTTCTGCCTCTTCATTATGCAATCCCCTGTAGTTGGTGATAGCAAAAGAAAGGGTGTTGATTGCTCAAGCTCCACAGTCCAACTGATTCTTCAGATATTATTCATGCTCGACATTTCATATTAGGTAATAATCTTTAGGTATATAATCCAAGTTAATCCTTATAATATAGAATATTAAAAATGATCCGCAAAAAGAGTTCAATGTATTTATTTCTTAACGCCTTGGTGCTGACAAACCCTGCAAGGAAAATCTTGTGGGGTGACATAGCTAGGAGTTATTTTGAATTTTTATTCTATGTAATTTTTATATATATATATATATATATATATATATATATATATATATGCACGCGTACACACACACACATACATATACAAAGATGAACTGAAGGCAAGGAACATGGTAGCATTCAACAACTTAAGCAAGGAGACCATCCAGAAGAGTTGCAAGTAGATTCTGAAGTCACCTGGAGGCTGTGGTTGAAGCTAATGGCAATTTTATTGAACAAATTTACTCTTTAGTACTTCAAGATATTTTTGTGTAACTTTGATAAACATATCTGTTAAAATGATATATCTCTATCTATAAAAGGCAGGATGTATGTGTGTGTGTGTGTGTGTGTAACGAATGCACGGCCACAATTTTTGACGGATTTGCACCAAAATTTACATGCACATGCTCCAAGTTAGTGACAAGGCCAAAACCGACTTTGCATTTCCCAAATCTCATCGATAGTGGAAATAATTGATTTTTCATGCTTCTACTGGCCAGAGTGAGAGCCTATAGCTAGCTGCCACGAATAGGCAGGAAGACTCTATTGGCCAGCGTGAGAGCCAACAGCTGACTGACACAAATGTTAACTAGCATTCTATCATGCAAAAAAAATTGATAGCTGCATTCACCACAAGTGGGAAAAATTTAAATCTGCATGGCACTTTACTCCAATTGGCTCATTCACTTGCTTAAACTCAACATTGATTCTGATTCGGTTTTTCCAGTTACGAGTCCTTTTTTAAAGCTGATCGTTTTGTGTTCATTTTGTTTAGTTCTTTTTTTTGTAACAGATTTAATGTTTAGTATAGAGCTTAGAAAAAATTCGCAGTGTGAGATAGGCAAGAAGTAAGGCATGTAGCAACATCAGCATGGCAAAGGGCACTCCTTTAAAGGCAAGGAAGGGCAAAAATATTTTAAGTCAAGTGATAGAAATTGCTGTATGAGTCATACGATTTTTCAATCAAGCACGGGCAATGCCTGGCCATGTTTCTAGTATATATATATATATATATATATATATATATATATATATATATATATATATACATACATACATACATACATACATACACACACATTTTCACATATATATATATATATATATATATATATATATATATACACACACACACACACACACACTGCATGCATGCATGCACAAATATACATAAGCATAAATTATATATTTGTCACAATACAAGATTGACAACAATGCCACATAATAAAACAGAATAGTCCTAACACTGCAATAAACATTTATGTGAAAGGGGATTTGTCAAACCAAGTATGCAAAAGTACTTCTTATTTTACGTAAAATACTTTAGTCTTTTCATTTGTACAAAGCTTTTTGACTGCTTCTCTTGGGTATATATGAATTCCCAATATAGGAATTGTTTAGTTCCGGGGTGAACTGAAAATGTGACTACAAAGGGACTCTTCTCTATA
>OZ038487.1:1286979-1319479 GCA_964036315.1 Acanthosepion esculentum | reverse complement strand
AGTGTATGCCTATGTTTATAAATATTCTGGTGCCAATAAATGTCCTAGGGAATTCATCAAAAGAACAAACTCTTTGGTTCCATGTACTGCAAAGAGTTGATAAGGCTTGTCTACTTGTCAGTGACAAAGGCCAAAAAGAACTCCATCCTAAATATAGAAATATAAACAATAAAGATGAGGATGCTAATCTAAATTATCCTTAAATAACAAAAATAATCTTTATAAAAATTCTTGGAAACATCCTTTAAACCACAATTGTAATGCTAGAATTTAGCTCAATATTTACATTAGTTGGACTATTGTCCTCATCTTTGTCGCCATATTTTTCACAACGTTTCGGCCGTTGTACGCTCCGGCCTTCTTAAGGTGGTTGGAATTGCGAACCGAACCCTTTATTTCGATCACTGGGGCAGACTGTTCTAGTTCCACGAGCCATGTTTGATGGATGTCAGTTATCAGTTATCTCCTGCTAATTTTCCCTCTGAAAGTTCTCCACTGCCTTAACCGGGTATTGAACTCACACTCTTTGGGTCTGTCACTGGATCTAACCAACGCCTTTATCCACTGTGCCATGTGTCGGTTAAGGCAGTGGAGAACTTTCAGAGGGAAAATTAGCAGGAGATAACTGATAACTGACATCCATCAAACATGGCTCGTGGAACTAGAACAGTCTATTCCAGTGATCGAAATAAAGGGTTCAGTTCGAAATTCCAACCACCTGAAGAAGGCCGGAGCGTACAACGGCCAAAACGTTGTGACAAATATGGCGACAAAGATGAGGACAATAGTCCGACTAATGTAAATACTGTACATAATACCTCATCTCAGAAATATAGACAGACTCTAGAATTTAGCTTCATGGAAAAAAAAATCAAATCTTACAAAAGAAAGTAAAGGAATATAAGCATAGAGATTGGGAATTTGAAACTAATTCCATTTAGATATTGAAGTAATGAAAATTCTGCTACAATTGGAAACCTAAATATTTTAGAAGATCACAGAAATATGGAACATCCTTTGTCTAGTAGTTAACACACCAAAATACAATGCACTTCTGATAAGTATAGGGCAATATGTTTAATCTTGGCTTAAGGAAGATCATTCAATCAAGTTGAAGAATCCAATCAGCTTTTTTCACTGTAAAATTTTTATTGATCATACTTTTTTCCTCATCAATTACTTATTTATTTTTTGTAAAAATTTTTTTCAAATAATTTCACCCCAAGCAAGGTGATAAAACCACTAAGATGCAAGGGGTTTGCTGCAAGTGAAAGGAACAATAAAGGAACAGGATTCAAATATATAGAAAATGGGGATTAAAATTGCATTTAATTTTTTAAGAACATACTTTACAATAAAGCAAGAAGTTATACAGGAGTTATCTCCATTCTTTCTCATGTATCTTAATCATCTTTAGAAGTGCGGACTGAATCAGTAAGTTCCAATAGGTAAGAAAAAAAAAAACTGATGGAAAAAAAGCCCTAAATATTCTCTGTTCAATCTGGAGGTACTGTTAAAGACTATTTATTGATACTTCTTTTTATACATAAATGCTAAACCAGGGTTCAATCAACCAAATTGTGACAAAGACTCTAAGGTTTACATTTCTCAGACAACAAAGTGATGAGACAATATTCATAATTTCAAGCAACAAGATTCTTAAAACCATTCCCACTCACTGATACAAACTTCCAACAGCAACATAATGATGAAAGAATTTAATAAAAACTTGCGCATTCAATTATAAACTTTATCATAATTTCTTCCTTTGCATCATCCTGTGCCATAAATAATAGATTTTTATTATTACTTTGGTTCACATACTTATTTGTTTCTTGATTGTAATCTAAATACAATCACTTTTCTATACTTAGCAAGCTCTTCCACATCGAAAGCCAAAAAACTTTGTTTGTCATGCCAATGATTCTTTTGCCCCTGAACACAGCCCCAACCCAACTAATCTGCTGAACTCCATTCAACTTTACTGCTACAAAATACTCTCTCTATTACTATTAGAACTATACTCGTCAATATGTGCCTCTTGCGTTGCAGTCACTACAAGTAGAGGGAAATTTGCATTTGTGCTTTTCTCAGCTACAGACCCCCATGCAAGTGACATAAGATGCTCCTAAATGAGCAGAAAAACTACATTGCTTCTGACAAGTAACAAATCTTTTTTCTATGTGCTCTTTTCATTATGTGGGTGATCGTGTCTCTCCACAACTTCCTATCCTTTGTAGTGCTAAACAATGTTTTATTCCCTCCTATTTACACAAGATCATCAGGGAGGCTACTTGCTGTTAAGTAATTCAAGTTCAAGACATTTAACTAATTACTTACCGTACAATGCAACTGGATGTTTAAAACAACCCCCAAATTTTCAACTTAAAATGTAGGTTTCAGACTATATTTGCCGTACAAAATGCACCCCCCCATCATATTTTAAAATGTATTGAATTTATTAAATAAATTCAGTAAGCATATACTTTCTTTTCACTCAACTTCAAATGAAAAACAGTAGGGAGATATTATCAATTAACTACCACAATCTAAAATTCCTCATGAGTGGGTGCTGTGTTTTTGGTAGGCTATTACAGTAGCCTGAATAACTTTTCCACACTAACCATCTACTTGTTCCAGTGTTCTTGAATGTGGACTTTAAACAACTTGTTGAGACACACATCAAGTTGTGTTTTTAGTTGTTCTCCATACCATCCAATGAATTTGATATGCCAAACTTCTTGAAAGACGATTACTGTTTTTCTATCTATATTATTCCAGGTTTTCATGATGAAGTTACACAAGATATCCGACTGTGGAGCATGCATTTTGCCACCTTTTGCCACAAATGTTTTTCCGTCGCTAACCATCCACTCGTTCCATTGTTCTCAATTGCAATCTTTAAACAGCTTGTTGAGACACATCCAATGGTTGTATCAATGATGTCAATCCTCCAGGAATAACTGTTGCATCTGTGTTTATTCTTGTTAGTCATTTCTTTATGTTGATAATTAAATGAGACTTGAACATATCCCACGCCAAAAGGCTACACTGTTTCCTATGTCTACTTGGTCGCCTACTTCATATATGATGAAAAGTCATAGCTTAATCCCGTCTTCATCTAGTCAGCCTTTTTTGTTGACATGTACAAAACCTCAAACAGGGAACTTGATTTTCAGCATTGTTTTTCTTTTAAAAATTATCATTGGTTTTAGTTTGGTGCCATTTTCCGTACATGTTAGTACCCCTGTAAAACTTGACTTTTTATGTCCTGTTCATTTAATTAACACTGTTTTTGCATCTTTTGAGTCTACAGTTTTATTTCCAACCATATCGAAATTCAAGTGCGTTTCATCCCTATTCCTTATGTTACTTAAGGGATAATCATGTTCCTTGTGTTGTATTACATATCGATAGAAATTAATTATTTTGCTGTCAATAATTTTTGTTTGGTTTTGGCCTTTTGCCTCAGTACCAGATTATTCCTTTCCATGAACCTAGTACACCAAGATGTAGTGGCCTTTGTAGCAGACTGTGGGGATGAAGATGTGAAGAGATATCAGAAGGTTAAAATTTCCTGCTGGCCGGTCCAGCTACATGGGAATGTCGGACTTTAATTAAGTCCAAAGAAGACAAAGAAAACAAGCAAGACTGATATACATGGGTAAACAAATATATATTAATAACAAGTTACACAAAGACATGAACAGTTACGTAGTGTTTGTATGGAGAAATTATAACCATATCGAAATTCAAGTGCGTTGTAAGTGTTTGTACGTACGTGTATTGTTCTTAGCGCGTTCCCGGAATTTGGGAAACACTGTATCTGTGATAAGTGGAAAAAGAGATTTTACCTCACCTCCACGCAAGGTAGCGGCCCAAGGCTTAAGTCGGAAAAGAGAGAGAGAGAAGGGTCAGCCAGTATTTATACTCGGGGAGAGAGACCCCTGTTGAAGGATTAAGGAACTGAGGAGGAGCTAACTGCGACAGCTTAAATCATTTGCTGAAATCTGGGTTAGATTTACCTCCCTTAACTGCAAAAATACATATATTATTTCCTGTCACAACTTGACCATTTTGACAATGTTCATGCATCATGACCACTACATGATTTTCAAATAGCGTCCAATGTGCAGTGCCAGTTCTTAATGCACATTTCATCCTTGGAATGCTCTTCTTTAATGCGTCTTTCTATTCCCCTATCCAGTCTCAAATCAGCTTTTCTCTTACACCATAATGTCTTGCAGTAGCACAGTTGTTATGTTCCTTGGCAAAGTTTACTGCATGCAACTTGCAACAGGCTTCATATTTCCTTCTTTTACTGGTAGTTGGAGTATTTTGGAGTAGTAAAGTTGATGGGCTCTTGTGATAGCTGGATTCTAATAATGTTACCCTGGATAATGCTAGTAACAAAGTGAAATTCCACACCTCCCCACATGCCAACAAGAACTGGCTTGTATACTAAACTATTATTACCAGTCTATTCTTTAAATTATTACTACAAACATCTTTTTCCTGAACTCTCTGTCTGGCAAAGCACTTTGAATTGCACACAAAGTTAGCAGCTGCTTTTAGATTTCTCTCTTGATGAATATACATTTTATTGTTCTCATGCAGTCATAGCACATATTATATAAGATAAGAGTACTTTTATTATACTACACTAGTAGAAAATAGTTGTGCCGAGAGTTACCAAGGCAGGTATTAGCCTACCATCAAAAATCTCCCATAATAACTTATCATAAACCACAAGATTTAAGTTTCACATTTTATACTGGGGGTATAAGACGGCCCCCTATTTAGGGTGGTGGGGTAAAGTTTTAAATGGTCACCTTGTACACTAACATATATGGCATATTTTCTAAACGTCAAAATTGCTGTTTTAAGCAAGTATGTTATTCATGTTGAATATCATGTCATGCACTTATCTATACGTAAAAGTTACGGTTCAATCGGTACGGTCATTAAGTCACTCATATTCAATGGATGATTACAAGCAAGGCAAATACTATTGAAGAAATGCACAAGTTTTTGCTAAGGGTGGGTAACTCCTTACAAACTTTTTGATGAGGCGAATCATGACAAAGAAACTTTAGGCTATTTTAGAAAAATAAGAAGGTAAGAACAAAATTTAATAGAAATTTCCAGATAAAGTAAATATTTTTTTCCTTTTTACATCAGTCAAAGGAATTAAAAAAAAAAAAAAAAAAAAATTCAAACAGCTGAATCAAAGATTCCTCACCTGAAAATGGAGGATTCCTGCTACAGAATCAGGAATTTTCAAGCACACACACCCTGAAAGAAAATAAGGTTTTATGCATACATTTTTTTTCTCATAAATAGTATTTCGTACTGTCATCTACATTTCTTGCACTTTGAAATTTCCCTTTCTTATGTACTTGTTTGTGATTACCAGGTTGGGGTCAGGATATAAAAGATTTCCATGTCAATGCTGGGAATGGTATAAAGTGTAAACTAGTGCAAGGAGTAGTGAAAAAGAAACTGGAATTAGTAAAACAAATTCAAATTTATATTTCTTGCTTTTGATGTTACTTTCACTCTACCATACTTGAAACTAGTAAGACAGCATTTTGTCAGACAGATTAACAATCACCAAGTTTTCTGATTTTCATTAACACCTATAATATATTTGCTTTCTCTTTGGGGACAAGAAAAAGGGATGGAATCCTTGTGAACCGGTGTCTGCCTCTTACATTCATTGGTAAGTATAGCTTTAATATAAAAACTCTAATGTCAGATATTCTATTTAATAAAAGATGTTTCATTATGATCATGTCTATATTTTTACTTGTGACAGTAAAAGTCAAGTCAATGAAAGCTTTCTCAAATTTTTGTTCTTTTCTTTTTAGAAAGAGGAATAAAAAATCTTAGTTTCTAATTTAATTCCTAAAAATTTTAAATGAGTTAAAAACAAAACAAAAACAGCCAGTTTGAAGTGATAATTGAAAATTAATTCAATCTCTCTTAATTTGATTGAAGCAAAATGTCATCTTTTGATTAAGAAAAATTATTAAAAAAAAACTCAAGACAAGAACGACCAAAATTGCAAAAGATTCATTAAAATATTTTAAGATGAGAATATTTAACATATTTGTCAGTTTTTTTCTATTTTGAGAATTCACACCCACCCATAAAATGCACACAATAAGATGTAAGGTAATAGACTTTATTAAAATTTAAAAGTGTTCTATTTCTATAGTTTTCCGATCAAAGGCATAAAGCTAATTTTCCTTGTATATTATTCTTTCTTATACTTTCCAAATATAATTAACAGGGTTAAATCAAAATGTCTCACTTGATCAATTATGACAGAATATTGAGTTTGATCCTCATAAGGTGCCCCATATTTTTGGCCTTGTGCCACATGCTTAATTTAAAAATGATCCAAATTTTATTTATTCATTTATATAACTTTTTTTTTATTTATTTACATTATTCACTGTTAACCCGACCCAGGTTTTAAGCTTATATATATATATATATATATATATATATATATATAGTATAATGTAGTGTTACTAACTCATAGGAAGTAGTATGCACCTGGGTCATGTTAACTGAATTAATCGTGTGTGTATGTATATATATATATATATATATATATATATATATATATATACACATACACACACACACACACACACACACACACACACCACAGTAATGATATATTTTCATTATTCATTTTTGACTAGGTTTCTTCGTATTAATAGTTGTTGTTTGTATGACATTATCAAATGTATTGAAAACTGTCTTCTTGAAATAATTTTGGAAAAGAAGATTTTGGATTTTAAAACATCTTTTTTTTCATTCATTAAAGGTGATTAAATGAATTTGGATGGCACAGAAATCATCTTTGATTGCATTTCAATCTTGTCATCACATTTAAAAATGACTTTTTAACTGAGGCCATACAAAGAATAGACAAAGGCAAAATTAATCTTTTACAATGTTTTTCATTTTATCTGTTTTTGCTAATCTCCCCAATTTGTAAGAAACTTTCTTTCACTTATTCTTCTTTACCAAAAATATCTTGCATTGTTTAGTGACACTGAGATCTCTGTGGATGTTGATCAAACAAAGAGAGAAAGAATACGAGAGAGAGAGAGTCTACGAAGTGGATGATAATTCTTGAAATTGCAGGAAGATGAATTAAAAAAGTGCAAAGAAAATTAAAAATGTAATGCATTAAAAAATCATCTTTTGAGATAATTCCAAAGAGAATCGAGACCCAAATTTAATCAGATGAAATTCATTGAGAAAACACAAGACAACCTGTTCTTCTCCCACCTTCCACTGATAAGAAAGTAACCATTAAAGTATCTGCAAAGATGTCAGATAAAATAAAAACATATGTTGTCAATAGAGAAATCTGGATGGTCAATGAAAGGACATTCACAATTTCCCTGTACAAGAAAAAAGAAAGAAACATCTGTTTAGCATCAACCACCCAGAAGAAATGAATCTCCACACGTTCATCATTATAATTTCAACCACATTCATCCTGAGAAAATTTTGTATCCAAACATTAATTCAGATTCCCTTGGATACAAGTGGTAAAAAAAAATAAATTACTATCTTGAAGTGTCCATGGACAAGAGGACTGTGTGGTCTATTTGATCGTAAAAAAATATATATGTAGGACAGAGAAAAGATAAACTTTCATTTTAAGGAGAACAGAAATAGATTTTTCTTTCTCCAATTCTTGTGTAGTCTGGTTGATCGAAAGGATCACAGTATGGGTCAACCTGACAGATAAGGACTAATGACTGGAAATCCCTTTTGTCTTCTCTGCGCCATCTGGAAGTTGAATTTTTCACTCCAGCCAGGATGCTGAGCTGTGGTTGGCTGCTGAAAAAGGGGGAGAAGAAAGAGAAGGAGAAAGAAGAAAAAAGAGAAGAAAGAAAAAAAGGAGAGAGAGAGAGAGAGAGAGAGAGATTAGCACCACCTATATATAGAGTGATAGTACAAGGTGAAGCATAAAGAGTGTAGGAGTTAAGAGGTAGCTTGATCCCTCTGACCACTCTCAAAAGGGGGCTAAACAACCCCAAATTTGGAAAACCACTTGAGTAAATGTATTTTATATATGGAAATTTAGAAAAGATTGATACTTAGGATAAAAGACAACTGAACGCAGACCCGAGTCAACCCTACCGGATGTAAGACTCCATATAAGCTGAAGATTTTGAACTCAAAAGACAGTGAAGGTAACAGAAGAACACAACAAGAACAGAGAGGGAGAGACACACACACCGGAATCTGCATCATTTGCTGAGACCCACTGACCAAAGACCTTGTGCCAGACATGAAGTCAAGAACTTAGAAATTTAAGTTACTACTAAAACAAGCTGCAGTCAACAAGTGGGAAGGGTTAAAATTATTGTATACAACAAATCATATATAAACCAAATCATTGTTACATTTTTAACCAGTTAATTCTTTATTCCAAAGGATTCTTGTTTTTTTTCTTTTGTATGTAGCTCCCAAAAGGTTGAACTGTGTCTTCACTCCAAGTTTGCTACATCAGCGATCTTCTCAGCCTCTGAGAACAAAAACACAACGTGGCAGAGGAGTGAATGGTCATAAAAAGATAAATGCCAGCTAAGTCAAGTGGAACCATGCCACCAACACAATACTAGCGACAAAACAAGTCACGCACTAATGAGTGAAGAGTCAGCTAAATGGTAACCACAGTGGTCTGAAGGAACTTGAGGAACGACAACTGGGTGACATTATTGGTTACCGCTGTCAGAATCGAATTAGGCACTACATAATTGGCTGCTGTTGACCAGGTTTGATGTCATGCGTTACAATTGTCCTCATCTTTGTTTTTGTTATCACAACATTTTGGCTATGGTGCCCTGCAGCCTTCAGCAGGTATATGGAGTTTTCCAAACAGAATTGTCCCATAGGATAATAGCCTAGTGGGCGAAAGCATTGGTTCTTAAATTTGGTGACACAGTAATTGTGAGTTCAATCACTGGGCCAGGCAGTGTATACTTGTTCTCAGTAGAAATGGGTGAGCAATAACCGAACAGTACTAAATTAGGAATTAGATGAGATATCACTAGACATGGGCATTGAAATGACAACAATTTACCATCATAGATTAAAGAAAGAGTTTGGTTCAAAATTCCCTGTATATATTCAGATTAATATGCACTTGATGTCAGAGTGAGCAAATTGGGATAACAACGAAGACGAGGACAACAGTATGTGTGCAAATATTGAAAACTCCTCATCTCAGAAATTCAAACCGTTTTTTTCTTCTTTCTTTGGTGCATGTAAATGTGTAAAACATACATTGTGGCCCTATTCATGGAATGTTTGGTGCTCACTGTATTAAATAACAAAATTGACTGTGAAAAACATGCTTGCAAGACATGCAATATTTAGCTGCTAAACAAAACTCTTTTTTTTAATAATATTTATTCACATTAAGATTAGAATATCAACACATTTATATTAATATCTGCTAATACAAATCTCTTACCTCTCAGAAAGAGGCTGAATTACTTTAAAGAAAGCGTTTGAAAGATTTTATTGTTTAATAAAAAACATTATGGTTTATTCAAAAACTCCGAGGGAACCAGATGGATCAGAGTATAACATGAGAATACATGGGCAAATATATATATATAGTGTGTGTGTGTGTGTGTATGTGTATATATATATATATATATATATATATATATATATATATATATATATGTATATATTGTGTGTATTTAGGCAGCATTTTTTCATTCATACATGTTTCATTAAATAATATAGATAAGTGTTGTCTATATATTTTATGTAAGTTCTTTTCATATCGTCTGATAAGCTTAATAACATTATCATTAAACAATGAAAGAAAATCACAATATTGATACATATTTTTAATCCAATCTAAGCTTTCGGCTTACATAAGCCATTATCAAAGATGACAATTACACAATATATTAAGCAATACACGAACAAGAAATTGATGATAGTCTGTTTTTGTTTACATGGATGATTTCCAAGCAACAATAAACACGTGCATATAAGACGCTGAAAGCGAAAATCGCACAACAGCTCATGACGTCACACATGACCACGAGAGAGTGAATCCGTTGAGTATTGAGTAGGGAAAGCCGTTGGTATGAACCAATGGCTTCTGTTACTAATTATAGTAATAATTATACTATAATTATATTGTCATCTTTGATAATGGCTTATGTAAGCCGAAAGCTTAGATTGGATTAAAAATATGTATCAATATCGTGATTTTCTTTCATTGTTTAATGATAATGTTATTAAGCTTATCAGACGATATGAAAAGAACTTACATAAAATATATAGACAACACTTATCTATATTATTTAATGAAACATGTATGAATATATATATATATATATATATATATATATATATATATATAAGACATTTTTTATGTTTATACATTCTTTTTATAGATACAAATATTTTAAGTAAATGCTCTGTTTATAATAAACAGTATTAATGACATTTACCAGCCTGAATTTACTTTAAATATTTGTATCTATAAAAAGAATGTATAAACATATAAAATGTCTTAAAATAATTGTCTGACTTTGTCCATTTTATATATATATATAATATATATATATATATATGTGTCAAAGTTGTCTCAAGGGCACTTGGACCATTCACTCTTGACACACACTGATGTCATTTCTATATCACAGAGGAAAGCATATTATCAGCTGCAAAGAACTGAAATAAAATGACACATCTGGCAAGAGAACAGTGCCAGAAGGAAAGAAAAACAAAACATTTCAGTTAAGATATTCTTTATTGTCCTTCCTCCAGGCAACATATGTAATTTGGTCATTGATTAAGCACATGAAATGGTCATATAGAGTATGACACTTCAATAACCGCATCAAAAACCTCAGACAGCAGGTGCTGACTTAGTCTCTTCCTAAGAATAACTACTGTGTTTGTGTGTACAAACTGAGATGAGCGAAATGTCATTGACATCATTTTAAATTTTTTATTTTTATGCTACAGTTTTTATAGAAGCTTTTACAAATAACATAAATATACTCTACCATGGTGTGGAAAAATATTGTGTCATAATCTTCTGAGTAGTTTGTGTACATTGATGATCACGTTTTACAACCCTATCCTTTACCTGGGCTTGAACACCACCCACAGAATCTAAAAGGAAATATGCAAACATCTTAACCTTAAACTGACCATAAATAGGTTGAAAGACGAGCAAAATATTTCTAGATTGATTCTCAGTTTAATTTGTGCCAATGTAGAATTTTTATCTTATGCAGGATTCAATTGGATTTGTGAATAAACTTGCCTTCATCATTGTAAATCCATTTTAAAGTAAATCCTTCGATTAAACATACATTAAAAGAGCCATCTAGAGATCTCTTCATAAATTTGACAGTAATGGCTATGTTATTAAAATCCATAATCAAGAGGAAAATTTAGCACATATATTAATTGCTTCGAGTTAACTGCAGAAGTTAAATTTTTGGTGAAACACAAATGCAACTTGATTCAAAAAAATGGAAAAATAAAGAGATGGGGTCTTCTTTTTCATTCTGATCTCATCTTTCTGTCAACCATTGTAAGTCCTACTTCTTTTATTTGTTAAAAACTGAAGATCTGTCTCTATTTCTCAGATGAATTATTGTAAATATTTACACTATTTACATTGTTCGGACGGACAGTTTTCCTCATCTTTGTTGCCATAATCACAATGTTTCGGCCGTTGTACACACCAGAATTCTTTAGGTGATTGGAATTTTGAACTGAACACTTTTTTTCATCCCCAGAACAGAGTGTTCTATTTCCACGGGCCATGCCTCATCTGGATATCTCGGTTATCTCTATTTAACACAACTATCCAAGTTTTTGTTCATCACTGCAGTAGCCAGGTATTGAACTCACAACCCTTTGGGTCAAGTCACTGGATCATGGACCCAGAGAGTTGTGAGTTCAATACCTGGGTACTGCAGTGGTGAACAAAAACTTGGAGAGTTTCGTTAAATGGAGATAACTGAGACATCCAGAAGAGACATGCCACTTGGACTAGAACAATCTGCTCCGGAGGATGAAATAAAATGTTCACTTCAAGATTCCACTCACCTGAAGAAGACAGGTGCATACAATGGCCGAAACGTTGTGATTATGGCAACAAATATGAAGAAAACAGTTCAAACAATGTAAATAAAAACTGAAGATTCTTATTCATCTCTTTCCATAACCTGATGTTGAACATCTTTGCAATTCCAAACTGTTTCTTTCTCTACTAATCTAACAAATGGTTCACATTCCATTTTCATCATCTACAATAAATTACTTGAGACTAATTCTTCAGTCACACGCTTGATCATAAATGTCTATTGATTCCCATAGAAATCATACAAATCTTCCTTATTGTTAAGGAGATTTAAGAACTGGGGACCATAGCAGGCCTGCAGTGAACCTAAATTACTATTCCCTCTTGATCTGGACCAACCATCATGGCCCAATGATGTGAAATGCCATAATTTTATTTCTGTGTTAACATCTAAGATGTTTGTCAGTTCTTTTGCCTGCTGAATATTTCTGTTGATTAATTTTGGATTATCTCCCCTGGTAATGTATTTCAGCTACTGATAGCAATATTTAATCATACCCCTGCAGAAATAGGACAAATAATAAGGGGCTTTTTATTGAATAATGAAGAGGAAGAAAAAGAAAAGAGAACAATATATATATTAGAGGTGTTCGAATACTGAGACCAAAAGAAATATCTGTTCTCATTGACAAAGAAAAAAAAAACATTTTTTCTCTTGCTCTATTCTTTAAGTAATCTGTTCATCAAATTTCATTCATACTTTTTCTGTGACATTTTATTTGTGATGTAATTGAAAAAAAAAGAAAAAGAAAAAAAAAAGCTCTACATTTATTTTGTTGATATTTATTTTTTTGCTGATAAAAAGGTAGGTGCGTTGCAGACTGCAGACGTAAAGTAACCAACTTAATTTCAGGCTTTTTTTTTTTTTTTGCTGTATAGCAACAAATTACAGTCATATAAAGTGGGCCTCAATAAATGTGCTTGGTAACACATTGGTAATTATCAAGGAATAAATATTTGTATCATTAAACTCAAAGAACACAGTCATCCCCCCAGACATCAGGGAATGACTTGGTGATCTCTATTTTGTGCAGAGAGGAGAGGACAGTCTGAATGCACAAAGTTTATCATCAAAATACTCTTGAAAGAAGGTCTTTAACTATTCCTGACATGGTTTATTATTTTGTTTTTTTTGGTCATTACTTAACAATAGATAATGGAATTATTTTGTTTACTTAGAGAAATCTGTGAGAAAGTGTGGGAAAAAATTACAGCCGATTATAAATTTGCTGCTTTTTTCATTTCTGTCTCGGACCATCACATCCGCCAAGATTTAATCAAAACATCTAATTTCGACATAAAACTACATTGATTTAAAACAACAAAAAAAAGAAAAGAAAAAAGAAAATGAGTATTTATGCAAACAAATGTGTTAACTCAGAACTGTTATCTTTCACTTGTTCATATTTTATTTTGGCCCAAGCTAATACGTTTTACTTAATACGTCACGATTATAGTAGAGTTGAGAAAGATAATGAATAATTAGTTTTCTTAAAACAGCAAATAATCAGATTAAAAAATAAAATTATTCCATAATATATTCTTGAATATTTAGTAGAGCAAAGGCTAAACAGAGGAAATGGTGAGGAGCTGCCTGGAAAACTAGCATGAAACATCTTGGCTTCTGAATGGTTTGAACAGTGTTGTTTCTTTTGTTCTTCTCTGTCAAAAAGTCATGCTCATTTTTTACCCTTCGCCTCTACACACACAAGCAAATTTGCTATAAAGAATTGGACTTATTAGTCATAGTGTTTTTCAATTGCTTTTACACTTACAATGTAAGTACAAGAATCCCTCAATTAGTGCAGCTAATGTGTACATCACTAACTATAAAAGAATCCATTTTCAATTACTATGGTTAAGCAGAAGAATGTTTTACTACACTATTCAATTACTGTATATATACTAATTGAATTTTGGTAGGTAAAAATGTTAACGCATTAATCAAGGGAGGCCTTTACAATTCCGTATTCATGGTCACAACTGCTAATAGCAATCATAGTATTCAACTAGCTATAGAGTTGGTTGTAGTTGACTTCATTGCTTATTATCTGCCATCGATCACTGCATAACAAATGTATGCTTGCCTATCAATGAAACTGATGAGATAATGTATGCTCCAGGTTTTTTGCCACTGATGTCTGATCATCGAGGTGACGATGATTTTGTCTGGTTCCTCACCATTGACCTGTGTATTGTTAGGTTGGATGTGCCAGGAAATAAACTTCCACCAGTATAGCTCACAAGCTTATAGGAGCATGCAAGTGACTCCGCCTAATCACAGAGCAACTTTGGTGTAAGTGAAAAATACTCATTCACTTCTGCCACCAAGCACACCCTGATCTGTAAAAACAGCAAAAACAAATGGCAACAATTAAAAAAATTAAAATGTATTATATTTTTTATCTCTGTTTTCAAAATCTTTTGCAATGTATGGGTTCTGATAAATTACCCCCAAAAACCCCAGTTTCTAAAATCTGGCCAAATAATGAAACATCGGATCTTTTTTTTTTTAAGGAATTCAGCAAAACCACTTATACAAGTTTCAAACAGTTCTACGCTGCAGAACATACCCAAGCGCTGCTTACAAGAGTAACCATCTTTCAGTCGTGCGATACATCAGAGCAAAACTATGTGTAATAGTCGCTGAAGGGATCAGCATCTGCCTTTTCAAATTTTGAGACATTGCTGTAAAAATATAAAAAAGACTTATCACATATGTACAACATGTGTTTAGTTGTAATATCAGTGAATCTGCTACAATGTGACCTCTTAGGAGTAAGGAAACTCCGACATGTTCTTTAGTTACTGCAGGTCAAAGATGCAACATGCTAATTATCTGCTCCCTACTGCTAAGTCTCAAATTTTTCTCTAAGACACCACGTGTCCCTTTATCATTTCTTTGAGTTTATTCCAAATCTTTATCATTTGTATTTAAAACATGTTTTCCTTATTTTTGACATTTTGTTTGTCTATTTTGAGAAATAGTATCTTTATTATTTATTTTGGGTTTTCATTGGTGTAAGTCTTAAATTAAAGGAATAACATCAATATGATGTCTTGACCTTTTTCACTGAGACCAACAGTCAGTTAAACTATGGGAACTAAAGAAGATGAAAGCAATACATAAACTACAATACAAAAGCAGTTATAAATGAATATAATTTGAATGAGACTACAAAAACCAAATGGAACACACTGAGAGAAACGCGAGTGACGTTGGTGAACAATATCATCTCAAGGAAAACGAGACAAGAGGGGAACAAGGGGAAATTCTTGTGATGGTGGAAAAAGCAACAATGCCAAGGAATTGGAAAAAGTATCAAACACTAAACACAGAAATGAAAAAGAAATGTAGGCAAGCTAAAAAGGAATGACTCAATGAAAAGTTTGCAGAAATGGAAAGGATAAGCAACACAGATGCCAGAAATATGCACAACAGAAGAAGAAGATTAACAGGATGAAAGGTAAAACAATCAACAGACTCTATAAGATCAAAGGAAGGATCACTGATAATAGAAAAAGTAAAAAATACTCCAAAGGTGGAGTGAATACGTCAGAACTTATTCACAATGAGAAACCTAGAACATTTGAAATGGCCAGAAATATTAAAAATCATCTGAAGGGGATCATAACAGTATCAGCCTAAGATGATTTTGCACTCAAAAAGATCGCAGAAGTAATAAACAATATATAAAACAGTGGCAATATACCAGAGGACCTCATTAAATCCATCTTTGTAGCAGATACCAGGTGCAAGATGAATGTGTGTTCCATTAGACCAGTGGTTCCCAACCTTTTTCCATGGTGGCACACTATTGAGTTCTTTAAATTTTCACGGCACACCTATCACAAAAAATAAATATTTTCCACTGATAAAGCCTTTTTGCAATAAAATGATAAAAAACAAAGAATATTATATAAGAAGAATTTTTATTCACATAAATCAACATATCCTGTATTCAATATTGGCTATAAAATAATAATGGTGAATGTCAGTGGGACAGTTGTGCATAAAGTTAGATTAGCCTGAAATTGAAAAGATTAAAAATGGTTAGGAAAAGGTAAAAAATGTTTGGGAGTTAGGAGCATTACGTAAAACCTCACATAGTACAGTTCTGTGTTACAACTTTTTGTCTTACAACCTGTGTATTTAGGAATCGTTTTGGTATTGAAATCGGGTCTGAATTATTCAGCTCCGATGCCGATTCCCAATACTTTGAAAAACTCCTGATATTCCGATTAATCGTCCCATGACTAATATAAACCATAATAACGCTTACCAATTAGTATGCGCGTGACGTTTAGATTCCAAAAATTCGGCCATTTTGAATTGAGCGGTGTCATCATGATTAAGAAGTCGAATGTCTTTATTAAACAAAATGAAATTAAATGACTTCTAGGTATTATCACTTCGCGGCACACCAGTAATCATTCCGCGGCACACTAATGGGCCGCGGCACAGTGGTTGAGAACCACTGCATTAGACAATCAGTTTAATGAGCCACATAAGCAAACTAATGATGCAAATCCTGATGAATAGAAAATGAAGCAAAATTAGACCACACAATAACAATGTGGCTTTGTCAAGGGGACACTGGAGCAATAAATTTGATATTTATGGAGGGAGGGAGGGATGGAGAGTGAGAGAGAGAGATGGATGCGCTCTTAAGTTTTATATATTATGCAAAAACATTTGACAAGGTATTGTAGAAAGATCTATTTGAACTGCTGGGAAAACTAGATCCTTTTGGGAAAGGATGTTAGAATGATCCAGAACTTATACTGGGAGTATACTGCCTGTATTCAGATAGAAAAGTAGCATAAGACAAGGATGGGTCTTCTCACCAGATTTATTCAACTTCTACAGTGATGATATCCTAAAGGAACTGGAAACCCTACCAGGATTTATTTTTGGTGAGCATAAACTTAATAATATAAAATATGCAGATGACAATATAAAATATCTGACAGATTCAGATCCAACATAGGACTCTTTTCACACAGAAGGAAATGTCAATGAGCACCAATATTCGTCAACGAGTTCAGCAAATGAGAACAACAACAATATATATGTCATCCACAGACAGACTGTTTTGCAGTATCACAGCTCGTCAGTGTAGCTAGATGTCCAGTTGCCTCTAGCGAGGATCAAAACCCAGATGAATTGGCGTCAATCAGAGAATCTACTCCTAAGCTGTTGGCACATGGCAGGGATGAAGGTGAATTTAAGCATATTCATTTTTAGATAAACATACCAGTGACTGAAAGAACTTGATTCATTTTATTGAAGAGTATTACATTAGTAGCATAATAGTCACTGTTTACAAACACTTCCTCCCCACAGAGCTCAACTGAAATAATTTTTCAGGAGCATATATTGTCATATACAGAATGACTGTTTTGCTGTATCACAGCTCATCAGTGTGTCCAGACATCCACTTGCCTCTAGCTAGGATCGAAATCTGATATATCTGTAATATATCAAAGAACTTATAATAATAATAATAATAATTCACTAAATTTATCTTGAGACTATAAGTCAGTTTATAAGGACACATCATTTCTATACCTATAATACTAACTACAAAATTTACTACTTCTCTACCTCCTGTTGTCTTATTGTCTGGATGACTATATATGTGTGTGTGTGTGTGTGTGTGTGTGTGAAGAAATATCGTTTTAAGGTGTGGTATATTTATGGGATAAAATGCTCAATATAAGAGATAAAGCATATGTAAATATAAAAGTGAACATTGTAGTCAACCCTCTGAGGCGACCTGCTGTTTCATGCTAGAGGCAATCGTCAGGCCACGATTGTGTCTAGCATGAAACAGCAGGTCGCCTCGGAGGGTTGACTTCAATGTTCACTGTTATATATATATTTGCAATAACTTATTTAGTAGAGTAAAATTATATTATGTATCTCAACAGTTCCTCATATTGTAGATAAATGTAGAGGGTGCTTATTTCTTTTCAGATAAAGTTTGCTGGGAGTTATTAGAAAGATATAATGTGAGAAAAAGAAACAACACATTGTAAAATTAATAAATGATGGGAAAACAACAACATTGGAAATCACAAACAATTTGAACAAAGATAATAAGATCAATGGATAAATTGAAAAATATTGGCAAGAAGAAGAAAAAAGTGACATTATGAATGCTACAAAAAGAGATTTGCAAATTAAAAAGGCAAGAAAAGTGGAGTGACCAACAAGAAAATATTTGAAGCTGATGTTGAAACTGTAAACAGAGAAAAGATGCAAAATATTAAGAAAAATCACGAAAGCAGCCAAAATGACATCTTTTAAGTAAATGTCACAAAAAGAAATAATCTAAGTTGGATAAAGAGAAGTGCATGATTGTAGTATCTAAGTATCAATTGGTTTGATTGTAGTATCTAAGTATCAATTGGTTTGATTGTAGTATCTAAGTATCAATTGGTTTGATTGTAGTATCTAAGTATCAATTGGTTTGATTGTAGTATCTAAGTATCAATTGGTTTGATTGTAGTATCTAAGTATCAATTGGTTTGATTGTACTTGATAACATAGACATTCCTTCATGTTACAATAAATTGTAATGTGATGCACCTGATAGCTAAGTAAGTGGTCGGCTCCTTCACAGAAATAGTCAATCATCATAACTTAAAAGGCAATAGGAAGTAGAGCAGTAGTAAATTTTGGAGTTAGTATTACAGGTATTAAAATGCTGTGTTAATATTAAAGTTAATTATAGTTTCATGATAAATTTAGTGAAGAAGAACGTCATCGTCGTTGTCGTTTTTTGGTTGATAAATATCAATCTTGAAGCTTTAGGCTAAAAATTATATTCATTTAAGACATTCATTCCTTCATGTTCTGCAAATCTGACTGTTCCCCATCTTGCCAAAAACTGATTTAAAAAATCCATGGACTGTTTCCCCAGCTACCAATTCAAGAGAAAAATTGTGGACCATCATTAAAAGAGATATGGATAATAATGTAAAACAATATTCAAACACAGAAAATCAGATTATCTCTGGGAAGCAAGAAAAACTTCTGCAACTCATGTTAAAGATGAAACAATAGAAAAGTTAATAAAATCAATGGTTGAAAGAGTAATGAGAAATAGTTTGTTATATGTATGTTTTATAAAATTTCATTTTTTTGTTTCAAAACACGGTCAAGATATTATGTCCATGTTCAAAGTTAATATTATTAAGTGTTGGTTTGTTTGTTTTTATTAATAAGGCTTCCATTATTAGAGTGCACGAGAAATTATATAAAAAACTAAATAAAAGCACCTTGTCAGTCGTTTTTAATGAAATGTGCATATATATATATATATATATATATATATATATATATATATATATATATATATATATGATAAAAATATAGTTTAAAAATATGCTATATTTATGTGTAAGGGTACTCAATATTAGTGATAGATCATATGTTAATATAATTTTTTTTTTTAAAGCAATTCATCCCAAGCAAGGCGGGGATGCCTCTAGCACACAAGGGGTTACAGAGAGTGGGAGTGAGAGTAAAGAGGCATGATGGAGGAAAAGATGAAGAGAAGGACAGGAAATAGATCAAGGCATCTGGAGCTGTCGATTACATTTGAATAGTTGGAGATTATAGCTATCAGGGAAACAAGTAACAGAAAGGGAATTCCACAGATGGGAAGTGTGAGACATGAAGCTATTGGAGTAGAAGAGATGGCCACATTTAACCGTTTTGACAGTGAAAGGGTGGGACCATGATGCCAGCCTAGTAGCATGCTTAAATTCATGCAGTCTGGGAACTAGCAAAAATAGCTCATCGGAGCAGTTACCGTGAATGTCTGTTTCAGACTTGAAAGCAATCTTCAGGCCATGTGTACTGTGTTTTGGTGCAACTAATTGTATGTTGGTAATTGGTCCACTTATATATCTGTGTCTGTGTGTAAAAATTTCAGATATGTATACATTTTATCTGTACAAGAACAATATGAATAAAGACAAAAGGAAAACTTTCCTTTTGTCTTTATATATATATTTGAGTCACTGTCATTTACAGTGTGTTTATCTAAATCTATAAATAAACACGCTAAAATTCACCTTCATCCCTGCCATGAGCTGACGGCTTAGTGGTAGAAGTTCCGACTGACGCCAATTCAGTCGGGTTTCGATCCTAGCTAGAGGCAACCGGACGTCTAGCCACACTGATGAGCTGTGAAACAGCGAAACAGTCTGTCTGTGGATGACAAAAATATATATATATATATATATATGTATGTATATATATATATACACGCGTGTGTGTGTAGGTATATGAATATAAAATATCACTGGTGCTAATAAAATGGTGCTCAATGTATAACAACAGCACTAAAATGTGTATTAATAATAAATTACATTTTTTTCCACACCAGTAGCACAACTTTGAATTACATGCACAATGCAATTGTCAGGTGCTGTGCTGATGATGCGCATCATGCATAAAACTCTCAATTGTGTTACTAGTGAAGAAAAAATGTGTATATATATTAATTTATAAATAAGAAATATATTCACAAAATTAAAATACTGTGTGCATGCGTGTGAGTACACATGTTTCTACTGAAATAAAATCAAACTCCAGAGTGAGACAATATTGAAGAAACATAGAATGAAAACCTTTACCTCAAAATACAAAATCCTTCCCTGAAATGATTAAGCCATATTTTTTGTTTTTGCGGTTGGGGCTTGGGAGTGGGGGCATAAAAAACATGAAACAGAGCAAGTATTTTGATTAATTTGTGATAATTATTGGATGAGGAAATAATCAGACAAAGTAGAGAAGCAAAAAAAAATTTCATAGACATGACACTCCTTTGAGAAATTATCAAGTGGAACACATTCAACATTTCATGTAATAATCATTAAACATCCATATTTTTTTACCTTTTTTCTTCATAGAATTTCAACCATTATTTATCTATATATATATATATATAAAATCCTTTATATGCAGGTGAGTATATACTCATAGATAGAGTTATGTGTGTCAGTGAACATATATGTGTGTATGTACACATGCATAAGAGTCAACCTCTATTGTTTTCTACTGAAGCTGAGCCACCAGATCAGGACCAATAATATTACTGATTCTTCTTTGGATTTTATCAAGGAAGTCAAGGTAAATAGCAGGGGCACTGGACCGATATACCTGGCAGTAATATTCTAAGCAGATATGTATGATTGATCTTGAAGAGAAAAATTGTCTTGCATGACACAGTGAACTGACTTTCTTAGCAGCTGACCTAGCAATGGATTCAATATAGTCTTTCCACTTCATGTCATCTGAGAATGTTAGTGCAACGTGTCACTTTCCTGGAGATTAGTATCAAAAATGCTGATGGAAGGCAGAGAGGGTCTCCCAGATGATTAATGGAGAGATGTTTAGTTTCGGATGCATTGAAATTGACATGCCATCTTTTGCCCCAGTTTACAATGGACCAGAGGACATTTTGGGCATCAGTTGCCATTTTGATCTTGTCAGACTGATCATAGATACCAAGTTGAGAGCTGATGTCACTGGGAAGGTCATTAATGAAAATTAAAAATAGGGTAGGACCAAGGACAGAACCCAGGGAGACACCTGCATTAGTATGAAAGGATCTAGAAGAGTGGCCATTCAGGATGACATTCATTTCACAATTTGATATTGAAAGACTGAATCAGTTCATAAATTTGTCTGCAGACCCTCTTTTCAGCTTGTGGAGAAGACCTAAATGCTAGACCCTCTTCAAAAGCATTCAAGACATCTAATGCTACATTCCAGGCTTCACCATTTTTATCCAGAGCATTTCAAAGATATTTATTTGATGAAGTGACCAGAATGACCCAATTGAAAACTAGTGGCAGAAGGTTTAACTTAGCAGATTATAATGAACATTATCTTTTACTAGAATAGAGAAATAATAGAACAGCTCACGAAATCTATTCTAGAATAGAGAAATAATAGAACAGCTCACGAAATCTATTCTAGAATAGAGAAATAATGGAACAGCTCACGAAATCTATTCTAGAATAGAGAAATAATGGAACAGCTCACAAAATCTATTCTAGAATAGAGAAATAATGGAACAGCTCACGAAATCTATTCTAGAATAGAGAAATAATGGAACAGCTCACGAAATCTATTCTAGAATAGAGAACTAATAGAACAGCTCACGAAATCTATTCTAGAATAGAGAAATAATAGAACAGCTCACGAAATCTATTCTAGAATAGAGAAATAATAGAACAGCTCACGAAATCTATTCTAGAATAGAGAAATAATAGAACAGCTCACGAAATCTATTCTAGAATAGAGAAATAATAGAACAGCTCACGAAATCTATTCTAGAATAGAGAAATAATAGAACAGCTCACAAAATCAACAGCTGAACCATGTTAAAAACAACTGTCAGAATATGGAGAATACATTCCACATTAATATTTTCTTTAAAACTTATTTTTATTACGATGACACTATTTTCAACATTTTGTTCAAAGAATTTGTCTGAACGTTTTCACCCATTCTGTAATTATGATTTTTGATTACAACAGAATGTCTCAAGTTTCTGTAAGCTGGTCAATAATGGAAAATCCAGTAGAATTCATAAAACAATTTCCACATCATAAGAGCAACATTTAGTCAACTACAATTTATACATATTAATTAAAACATGTTGCAATTTCATAGTGTTGATATTTTTCTGAATTACTTCACATACATTATGTATATTTGAGTGTATGCATACATACATACATACATACATACATACATACATACATACATTTATATACAAGAATACACAATAAAAGGGAATGGACACAAGTTTTCAAATGAGAGATCTTAAGAAAAATAAGTGAATATTTTATTATGCAAATTAAAACTTAGTTGACTTGCCATTAGTAAATTTTCAGTTTTTACGATTTCAGGCATCAAATTAATCAGATCTGCACTGTCATTGAACATTTTTATAGGAAATGGAGTGAATCTCTCTGTGTATAATCTTGGAAGATAACTGTCAAGTAATGGTGTGTTTATTTGGATCTGAACGAATATATGCATATTTAAATTTAGATATAATTTTATACATATTTTCGAGCTGAAAGGTGGTGAAAAATTTGGTGTTCAACCCAATTTCCAAAATGATCAAACATCAGATTTAAAAAAAAAATTCCATTCTTGGTTGAGCTGCTTGACCCTCAGATATCGAACACGACAGTAGATTTGAATATATATATATATATATTCGACCCTACTGTCATATTGGACGTATGAGGGTCAAGCAGCTTAGTTCTTAGGTACTGACAGGCAGACACAAGCACCATGTGATTTGATTATAGTGGTGACGGTTTTGTGCAGAACCATCCACACTTTTTGATTATATATATATATATATATATATATATATATATATATATATATATATATATATATATATATATATATATATACGCACACACACTTTAAAAATCAGGAGGTCAGTTGAATCTGCTACCTTGGTTTCATCTTACGGACCGTAAGCTTGAAACCAAGGTAGCAGATTCAACTGACATCCTGATTTTTAAAGTTAAAAGCTCTACATGTTCTTTTTACTTTTATTTTATTTTTTCCACGTGTATTGATCACTTCTTAATACCACTGTTTCCTGGTTTGATTCAACTCTGACTATTAACCTTTTATGTGTGTGTGTATATATATATATATATATATATATATATATATATATATATATATATAATTGCACATGTACCTACATATATTGTAAAATGTATGACAAATAGAAAATTTTTCTGTGATGCCTTTTGACCTTTAGGACTTCACCAGATTAGGTTTATTTGCACTAATGCAACTACACATGCACATAAATGAGATGCTGAGAATTTTAAATTTAGAAAAAATAATTTTTTCATGTCTTTTAGTTCCATAATCTTGCCAATTACATTTGCATTGTTTTTCTTATTGTTTCCATCATCTTTCTTATCAAATATTTGACATTGTGATAATAAAAGATCTGTGAAGAATGGTGAATTTTATGTTAAAATTGTGGTCAGTCTCATTACCGTAAGCCAGCAATGCATTTCAAGTCTTGTTTTTTAAAATGTCCCTTTTGTGTTCATAAAATCTTTTATCTGAACTTAAACTTCAATTCTGGTTCTTTCCAAGATATCTTACCTAAACAATCAACATGCCTCTGATATATTGATGATGTTCTATTAATGTAAACCCTGTGATACTGATTTATCTGATCTTATAGATAAACTAAACCAAGTTGAACATACAATAGAATTTACATATGAAATGGAAAAAAACATTACCTTTCCTAGATATCATGTTGCTCCAGGTTAACAGCAGTTCAAAACTAAGTCTCCACTGAAAATCAACTAATACCAATGATCTCGTAAATTTCTATTCTCACCATAACAACAAAATATAATCCAGAATAATCATTGAATTCTACTTATGAGCACTCAGAATTTGCAGCCCTCAGTTTTTAAATGAAGTGGAGAAATATATTGAAAACACTTTCAAGCTTCTTCAATATCCAATTATTTTATATTCAATGTGAAATGAAAGGCTCATAAAATATTGCAAAACAGAAAAGGAGATCTCCACCTGACAAACCCAACAAATCAAAAAGATAGATTATTCTACTCACCAAATCTATCACAAATGTAATTGAAAAGAATTTATCTAAACTCAACATAAGATTTGTCACAACTATGTTGAAAACAATAAAAAAAAAAAGCTGAAAAAGTTTCAATAAAAGATGATATGAATACAAAAGGGAGATTTGAGTTGCTCACCATAATGAAACTGACAAAATTTTGACATCAAAAATGCTACTAAAATGAAAAGAGAAAATAATACACTAAGACAAAAATGTTTAGAACGTGATTTAATTGCTAGTTCATCCAGAGTAAATTTGCGTCCAGGTTCTTACAATGGAAAGAAAAAGAATTTTTTTTTTTTTCAAATGTAAAATTACCAACATTTCTTGTTCGTGTGCATGTGTCATCATATCAAAGTAAGCAAACTGTCCTCAAGGATGAAATGTGACATGAAAACTTTTTCCACTTTGTCATATATTTTTCCTCCAAAATTGTTTTTCATATATAAAAATTTATATATCATTATCCCATATATATATATATATATATATATATATATATATATATATATATATATATATATATGTATGTATGTGCGTGTGTGTGTAATGTGTAAATAGAAAATATATTAAAATATTTCTTAGATTTAATCCATGTGTATGTGTGAATATGTATGTATATATATATGATGTGTTCAGTGGAGGAGGGGGTGTATTCAACAAAAAATTGAAAATTGCTTTTTTCATTGCAAATTATTCATTATATCATATGCAAGTATTTTACAAAAAAACTCAAAGCTGATTACACAATATTTCAAGCTCAATTTAGGTTTATAGTTCATAACCACAAAATGAGATGAGGTAACATATACCATAGATTTATCTGCGGAATATCATTACATTATTGTTACATATTTATAGTGAAATTGTTAAGATTTTTTGTCAAAAGCATTTTATTTTTGGACGTATATTAATTTAAAATATTCCTTTTTAGAAGCTTTATTTATGAAATGGAATAAGATCATTCTAAAATTCAGAATTTTGCTACTGCCCATCAAAATGACTTAAACAAAGCAAGCTAAAAACAAAAATGGAAAAGAGAGGTAACAAAGCATAAACAAAATAACTCCAGTTTGTTCAACTTTGAAAACTTCACATTGCAACCAAAATATTCTAAAATGCTGCCAATAACAAAGGAGAAAATTAAAAATACCTAACAACAAATCAAATATAGCATCAAAATTTATATTATTTTTATTTATTTGTTATTTAACTAAATACATAAATGTCAAGTGTTTCTGATATTTCCTATAATAAATTCTTAATAAATATTATTATTATTTTACTTAAGTTTAAGGTAGTCCTACATTTACAATTCCTTATGGCTAATTGTGAAAAGAAATGATGATCAAAACTGTCTAAAACCTTTAAGTGTGTATTGTTGCAATATTATAAAATGTTGAATACGTTCCTCCTCTGCCAAATGCAGATGTATGTGAACATTGAGATCAAAAACCAGCAGCACCAGTCTGTTTCATGCTTAAATGCAGTCTTCAGGCCATTGAAGCATAAAGTTGGGTGTTGAACTCAATGTCCACTTTTATATTTACATTCACACAATCCCTGATATTGAGCACTTTAAGCCATAATATAGGACACCTTAAAACTATATATTTAAGTTAAGAAAAATTTGGTAATCCGTATAGGTAGTCCCAAGGAGGATGAAACTCCTGATCAGTGAGTATGGGGTCACCAGATTTGGGTTAAAGGAAGTGAAAGCTAAGTCCTTAGCTCCAGTGCAAGTAAGTCAGTGGCGGAGAACCATCCAGACATTGAGGAAAGACATGCGAAGGTTACGAGGAGCAATGCATGCTGATGAGCAGAGCGCAGAGGAAATCAGGCCAATCGTGGAGGACATAAGAAAGCGCATTAGCAAGCTAAGTAGAGCGGAACGGATTGCCAAAAAGAGACAGAAGGCTGCCAAGGCCCGGAAGTCATTCATGGAGAGTGTTCCGCTTCACGAAGCAGCAGTTCAGGGAGAAGACTAGTGGAGCATTGTGTGTTGAGTGGGAGGAGCTGGTGAGATATCTTATGAGCACGTACTCGGATGCCAGCAGAGAGGTCACAGCCGATGTGGTGTCAGGTTTATTCAGGCCTGGCGCCCCGGAGGTAGCTTTTGATGAGTCTCCACTGACTTGGAAGGAGGTTCAAGAAGTTGTATGGAGGGCAAGAGCGTGTTCTGCGGGTGGTCCTAATGGGGTGACATATGCTGTCTACAAGAGGTGCACTGGGCTACTGAGGTGCTTGTGGAGGCTTCTTATGAAGATTTTGGAAGTTGGTGAGGTTCCAGACTGTTGGTGTCGAGCTGATGGGGTATATATACCGAAGGAAGACAATTTGTTGACACTTAGTTTCTCCCAATATCTCTCCTGAACTTTGAAGGGAAGGTGTTTTTTAAGGTGTTTGCCAGGAGGTTGACGGGTTACCTGCTTAGGAATAACTATATAGACACTAGTATTCAAAAAACAGGAGTCCCGGGGTTTCCAGGTTGCTTGGAACATGTGTCTATGATTTGGGCAAAAATCCGGCAGGCTAAAATTGAAAGGAAGAATGTTCATGTCATCTGGCTAGATCTTGCTAATGCGTATGGTTCAGTTCTGCATAGCATGATACAGTTGGCATTGGAGTTCTTCTACGTTCCGCAGAGACTCAGGGGTTGTCTGGCTGTGTACTTCAATCGGTTCGTACTGCATTTTTCTACGATGAAGTACATTACAAGGTATGTGGAGCTGCAAAGGGGAATTGCTATGGATGTGCCATCTCTCTAGTACTGTTTGTGATGGTGATGGAGGTGATGTTGAGAGGTCTGACACCAGAGTGCCGCTTCCTGCAGAATGAGGTCAAAATCAGAGCATTTATGGATGATTTGACGATAATCCAAGATGATAGGAAAGTATCTCAGTTGGTTCTGGATAGACTTGCAGAGTTGGTAGAATGGAGTCAGATGGCCTTCAAACCAAAGAAAAGCAGGTCACTGTCTATGAAGAGAGGGTCGGTCATACATGAAGTGTTTTCCATCACAGGTGAAAAGATACCAACAGTGCGGGAGCAAGGTGTAAAGAGTCTGGGGAGGTGGTATAACTTCCCTGTGACAGATCGTCACCGTGGGATCAAAATCCAGCAACAAGCGGAGGTGGGCCTGCGAAGATTAGATCAATGTAGGCTTACTGGAAAATTTAAGGTGTAGTGTATGCATTTTGGATTGATGCCTAGATTAATGTGGCCGCTGACTATATACGAGGTGGCACTGTCTAGAGTTGAAATAATTGAAAGGAAAATTAGTAAGTGCATAAGGAAGTGGCTTGGTGTTACAAGGATTCTGTCACCGGTCGCTTTGTATAGCAGCTCAGGGGGCCTTCAGTTACCTCTTACTTCTTTGGTGGAGGAATATAAGGTGGCGATGGTGAGATTGCAGTCCATGCTGTGTGAGTCGAGGGATGCTATAATCCGGAAGAATGTGCCAGAGGTGAAGACAGGAAGAAAGTGGAGAGTGCCAGACGTGATGTCAGCAGTGGAAGTGATGGTCAAGCAGGCAGAAGTTCAGGGTGTTACAAGGAAGGGACGTGCTGGATTTGGTCTAGGTGAGAGGGAGAGATTCTGATCAGAGACTAGTAGACAGGAGCGACGCAAGTTACAAGAGCAGGGGGTTCAAAATCTCGAAGAGGAGAGACGGTTAGTGCGGATTGTCCAGCAGGCTCAGCAGGGCCGATGGCTAAACTGGGAGGGTATTGAGGGTGTTCAGATCAGTTGGTCTGATTGGTGGCATCTAGGCACAGGACATTTGAAGATCCTCATACAGGCAGCATATGACGTGGCAGCATCACCGGCAAATTTGAAGAGATGGAGAGTGCAGGAGTCACCCTCCTGCCGGTTGTGTGGTGCTCATGGAAACCTGTGCCAAATGCTGTCAGTCTGTCCGAGGGCGCTTCAGGATGGCTGGTACACCTTCAGACATAACTTGGTGCTGGAGGTCATGGCAGGGGCTGTAAGAAGTGCTAGCATACCCTTGTTGGACCTGCAAAGGGTAACCTTCCTGAAGCAAGGTGCGACTGTCACAAGGCAGAAGACCAGGTCGAAAAACTCAAGGAAGTGGAGAGTGTTGGTGGATACTACACTGCCAGTGGAGATCGTTGTGTCTGGTCTGAGACCAGATCTGGTCTTTATTGATTTCGAGAAGCAACATCTGTTGCTTGGCGAACTGACAGTAGCATGGGAAGAAGGGATTGAGGAGGTGCATGAAAGAAAGTTGCTTCGGTATGAGAAACTGGTGGCTGAAGTCCGTGAGAGAGGATATAGCTGCACTCTGGTGCCATGTGAGGTTGGCTGTAGAGGATTTCCTGCTGCCTCTTTAAAGAGATTCCTCAAGTGTGCTTGGATCCCAAAGCCGGAGAAGGTGATAAAGACTTGTGGTGAAAAAGCGGTGGAAGGAAGTGTATGGATTACACAAAAATTCTTATCAAGTCGCACGTAATTAACATAGACCGGTTGCAATGTAACATCATCTAGCTGTTGCAGGCCCACCGTGTGGAAAGGTACTGAGCTTAATGGGCCGAAACCTTGCTGAAGCACGGCGCTCAGCTGAAGATTGCACCTGGTCTGGAGCACTTGATGTGTACTTGGGTTCTATATTTAAGTTAAAAACATTTGGTAATCCGTATAGGTAGTCCCTAGGAGGATGAAATCCTGAGAGCTCAATGTAAATTCAGCGCTAATAATTTAAAGAAAAAACAGACCACTTTAAGGCTCCATGTAATAATTTATTTCACCATAGCCCTTTTAAAGGACGATGGATCATCAGACTACACTTCCAAAAGGTAAAATGAAAAATGAAATGAGCATTTACACTTTTAACAGGTAATATTAAGTTTATGTAATTTAACAGAGAGGGTAATGAGAGGTGGTGTGAGAGACATGATCGAATTTAGAGAGGGTTTATTTTAATATTTCTATCTATCATACTTAGTATTAGGGGAGGATGGACCAGACATTGACCTATTTAATCGGTTAACTTAATGGAAGTGATATATTGAAAGGGAAGGGGGAGAAGAGAGAAAAAGAAAAAAGAAAGAAGGGGGAAGTAAAGAGAAAGAAGCTGTCATTAGGCTTTACAAAGGAAGAGGAGGAGTGGTAATTTTTAGCAATTTATGTAAAGAAAGATTTTAATGTTTGATAGTAATTTAATTTTTTAAAATCACCGAAGAAATTAATTTGCTGTTTGCTAGCAATTTAAATTTTTAACTCTTTTACAAATAATTTAGGGATTTAATATGAGTTAAATAGTATATTTAAAAACACATTCATAGAAAGTACATTAAAAAATTATTTAAGTATAATAGTCTTTCAATATTGTAAATGATTGTTAAGGTAACATCGCTATCAGTTTGAATCTAATTCATGAATGTAATTTGTGACTATTTTTAGATGGGTAATCTTTTTTAAAGTTTAAACTTTAAAATGTGAAAGCTAGACATGATAGCAGCTAACATAACTGAGCTTATAGAAATTATTTCCATTGCTGTTTAACTGTGTGTGTGTGTGTGTGTGTATATATATATATATATATATATATATATATATATATATATATATGTATGCCATAACATGAAATCAATACAAATATTTCTTTCAATTTGTAAGTTTTATAATATTTACTCTACAATAACTTTAATCTGATTAAACATGCACTTTATCAAGTGTCATCTAAAAGCTATTCATAAATCCTGACCATATATATATATATATATATATATATATATATAATAAAATAGTTTTAAGGTATGCTATATTTATGGGTAAAAGTGTTAACAAACAACACTATACAATAACTACAAATAACTGCATTCAGATTCACAATTACTTCTACTTAATAGCCTCAAGAATAATTTGAAAAACAACTGTTACAGCCTTCCCAATAACTGCCAGGTTAATACAATATACCTTGCTACCCATAATGCACCATTTACTAGTATATATAAATATTCAAGCCAATATACAACACACAGCTTGAAGATTGTATACAAGTATGAAACAGACTGTTGCCTCTAACATAGCACCTATCATAAAAAAAAAATTAAAAAAAAAGACTTATGAATGACACTCCTGGCTGAGAAGAGTCTGTGTTATCTACCCCATACTGTCACTCCCAATCCCTTCTGTGTAGGATCTATGGACTATTAAAAGTGTCACACCCAAAAAATATTTGCATCTGTGAATGTACTCAAAAAATGTCAAAAACATCCTGACTTTTATCTCAAAAGTCTTATTTTTATCCATGAACATGAAGGGTCTGGAATTTAAAAGCGTAAGTCATGGATTCCTACTTCATGCAAGAGTGGAATTCACTAGATCAATATAATTTTCATTTTTAAGGATGAGCAGGAAAAAAATAAATAAAAATATTTTAAAATTTTTATGCAACTTTACCTTTCTCTTGAAAATCCATATTTTATTGAAAGAGTATTCTTAGAGAAACCCAGCAGTTTAAAAATCCAAATGAAATGTTCTTTATTATTTCTGATAAAACTAACATTTCTATCCAAAAATCTTTTAGTTACACTCATTGTCTGGGGGATGGGGGGTGGGGCTATGCTGATGCTATGGGTATTCATAGTTCACATAACAATGACCTTGACCAGAAAATCATCCTTTATTGAGTGTTCTAAGAAATAGGAGTCAAGATAAACCTTTCCTAAACAGGAACAATGATCTGCAATTGGAGTAAAAATTGGTGATGGCACTTACCTTGAATCCATTATTAAAATTCAGGATGTGGAATTAGTAAATACTAACCACTTCAGATACATAAGCATAGGGGTCACAGTTCTAACAAATTTATTGCAGGAGAAAAGGAAAATGAATACAAAATAGGCTGCACCAGAGATAGTTTTGCCCAACAAAGGAAATTGTTACAAAACCAAAACATTAACCTGAAAATTCAAGTCATGTTCTTAAATAGCCTCAACAGATTGAGACTTTCATATGGATGCTATGCACGGTGCCAGACCCCATTCAGAAATATCTAAATTATCAGTTGCATATAGCTTCTTTCTAAGACCAATGGTTAAAAAATGTTTCGAATGAGGGAAATATGAGGGTTTTGGCAAAGATCATCCTTCTTTGGACACTGTGGACTGGTACTATGATACAAAGAAAGAACTGTACCAAATAAGAGAAACCACATCACTTGAGGACAACCAGCAGCAGCAACAACCAAAATGAATGTCACATGGAACTCAAAAAGAAAATAATAACATAATCAAAATGTTGACATTCCACATTACTTCAAATAAAAAGTTAGGAAGAAAACTCCAATCAATACTGAAAAGAGTGATGATAGCTATTGGACTTGAAAAACTTATTTTCCTAAAAAAAAGTTTAAAGAGAAAGATTTTATGAATTTCAATTGAAGCAGTACTGGCTGGTCATTCAATGAATACCAAATATTACCTTGGAGAGAAATGGCTAATACTACCAAATTACAAATTGAAAATACAAAAACATATGCAAAGGCGTGTTGATAATTTCTCAATCAACCCATTTGCAAAAATCAATATTTCAATGACCAAACTTTGGCTACTCCTTTCCAAGCATGTATGTTTACTAGGGTGACTAGTCCCGTGGCAGATGCCCGCTCAGGCACATGTTTCTTCAATAC
>OZ038487.1:1285407-1286779 GCA_964036315.1 Acanthosepion esculentum | reverse complement strand
GATACATACATATATATACATATATATATATATATACATATATATACATATAATACATACATAATATATATATATATATATACATTACATACATATATATATATATATATAAAATTACATACATACACATATATATATATATATAATATACAATAACATACATACAATATATATATATATATACATTACATACATATTATATATATATATACATACATACATACATATATATATATATACATTACATACATACATATATATATATATATATATACATTACATACATACAATATATATATATATATACATTACATACATACATATATATATATATATATACATTACATACATACATATATATATATATATACATTACATACATACATATATATATATATATATACATTACATACATACATATATATATATATATACATTACATACATACATATATATATATATATATACATTACATACATACATATATATATATATATACATTACATACATACATATATATATATATATATACATTACATACATACATATATATATATATATACATTACATACATACATATATATATATATACATTACATACATACATACATATATATATATATATATACATTACATACATACATATATATACATATAATACATACATACATACATATATATATATATATATATACATTACATACATATATACATTACATACATACATACATATATATATATATATACATTACATACATATATACATTACATACATACATACATATATATATATATATATACATTACATACATATATACATTACATACATACATACATATATATATATATATACATTACATACATATATACATTACATACATACATACATATATATATATATATACATTACATACATATATACATTACATACATACATACATATATATATATATATATACATTACATACATATATACATTACATACATACATACATATATATATATATATATACATTACATACATATATACATTACATACATACATACATATATATATATATATATATACATTACATACATATATACATTACATACATACATACATATATATATATATATATATACATTACATACATATATACATTACATACATACATACATATATATATATATATATATACATTACATACATATATACATTACATACATACATACATATATATATATATATATACATTACATACATATATACATTACATACATACATACATATATATATATATATACATTACATACATATATACATTACATACATACATACATATATATATATATATATACATTACATACATATATACATTACATACATACA